>SNQJ01S0053672.1:30918-43199 GCA_010110895.2 Picea sitchensis
CAAGTGTAATATCAGATGAAATTGAAGAATCAATGCATGAAAGTAAATCTTTATTACCTGTCATGTGATTACTGCATCCACTATCCAACAACCAGAGATCTTTAGGTTGTTCTTCAGACTTGTGGCATGAGAGAAACATACCTTCTGAGGTTTCTCCTATATGATTTGAGACATGTGCTCTGCCTGAGAGCTGATCTGCTTGCTTCTTCCTACATTTAGATTCATAGTGCCCATACTTTTTGCAGTAATAGCATTGTATTCTTGATTTGTCATTTGATCTTCTCCCTTCGCCTCTTTGAGGTTGGAAACTCTGATTCTGATTCTGTTGTCTGTGACCTTGGAAATTTTGATTCAGGATCTGTTGTTTGTGTCCTCCAATGGAGTGAGGGTTACTTGGACTGCTCCCTCTTCCTTGGTGACCTCTTCTTCTCCCTCTGCCTCTCCCTCTTTTGAAAGAGAATTGAGTTTTGGAGGCATTGGAGATTGACTCATCTGTGAGATGTAGTCTGGTCTCGTGTGTCAACAGGGAATCAATTAGTTCATCTGTTGAAAAACGTGATAGCTCCTTGGATTCAAGGATTGGTGTAACGACCATTTTGAATTTATTTGGTAGACTTCTGAGTACTTTCTCAACAATGTGTTGATCAAGGATGGCTTCACCAGTCAACCTGATCTGGTTTACGATTCCCATGACTCTGGTCATAAACTGATCCACATTTTCAGACTCTGTCATTCTTAAAGTCTCAAATTGCGTCCTCAAGGTCTGCAGTTTGACTGTTTTGACCCTATCATTTCCTTGGTAGGCTGATTTAAGGATGTCCGAGGCCTGTTTTGAAGTAACAACGCGTGTGATTTTTGAGAAAATCGAGCCATCCACTGAATTTTGAATCCAGAATTTGGCTTTATTCTCTCTGTTCCTTTGTGTTGCCTGAGCAATTCTCTATTGGTTTGTCATGGTGGAAAGGTATGCTGGATCTGGTTCCACATATCCAAGATCCACTGGATCACAACACTCTTGTGCTTGCAAGAAGTATCTCATTCAAAGAGACCAAAAATCATAATTCTTTCCAAGAAGAATCAGACCTTGAGTTGGTCCTAAGTTTCTAGACGTGGCCATCTTTAAAGAATTTGACAAAAAAAAAAAAATGTTAGAAAATTTTGTATTTACCTATTTCCTGCGTGTAAAACTAGGTCTTCAAATTTCTTGCAGTGACTTCGAATAACCGAAATGTGAAATTGCTACAACGATCAACGATCCTCGTTGATTTGATATCAATGGCCAAAGTTTCTTTGGAATATCGTGATCAACAATGTACGATCCTCCACGATCGAAGATCTAACGGTCTAGATCTATACTCGATCAATGACTCAGATTATTTCATAATTTCACGTATCGTGAGTTCACGAGACTCTCGCCTCTGATTTCTCGATAGACGAAATCGCGATGGCGCTTGCATCGACGGTCCAGATCCTCTTATGATCCTCCTATGTTGTTCATATTAAGTCTCATGGTAAAACCATAGAAGACCTATTTTTTCTTGAGAAGGTACTTAGGAGTCTTCCTCCTAAGTTTGATACCCTTGTTGTGACTCTAGAGAGAAAAGACTTGAGTCAGTATGGTCTAGATGAAATACAAGCTTACCTCATTAATCATGAACATAGATTGAATAGGTCAAGTATGTCATTAGAAAATGCATTTTCCACGGAGTCATCTATAATTCGTGGAAGTGGAAGGGGGAGAGATAACTCTAGAAACAGAGGAATAAGTTATGTTAGAGGTGGAAACATTAAGAGTCCTCAAAATAGGAGTGGAAGAGGTGAAAACCAAAATACCAGTCATCCAAGTGGTCAGAGAACTAACAAATCAAACATTGAGTGTCATTAGTGTAAAAAGTGTGGAAATTATGCATATGAGTGAAAAACGAGACAATATAATCAGAACAAGAAAGGTCAGGTTCATTCAAACAGTGAAAATAACCAAACCAATCCTATGTTTATGGTGCGCCCTGAAGTAATGCAGATAGTATCCCTAGTTGAATGCAATGTTGCTCAATCAAGCCCATGTGACATATGGTACTTAGATTCATGATGCAGTAACCACATGAAATGAAACATAGAATTGTTTTCTAGTTTGGATGAGTTTGTCCAAACCAAGGTTACAATTGGAACAAATATCCAAGTCACTGTCTTAGGCAAAGGAAATATAAATTTTTTAACTAAGCAAGGAGAAAAAACAGTTATGCCTGATGTATATTGTTTCTGGTCTGAAGAATAATATGATGAGAAAAAGAGAGTTGTTACAGAAAGGATACTAAATCTACATGGAGGATAATCACTATGTGATTATGGATAAATTCCCAAGCAATCAACTTATTGCAAGAATCCATATGACAAGTAACAAAATTTTCCCATTGACATTGAAGCTAACCAAGAAGAAGAATACACCACTAGCTGTTGGTAAAGGAAAAAGTGTGCAGTTAGACACTGCATTTACAACAGAAAATGTGCGTGGTTCCAATGAATAAAATAGTGCACACAGTACCAAGAAAGGAGAAATTGGCACGAAAATGGAGGCAACATTTCAGTTTGAACTACATGATGATTTTTGGCCATGGCATTTCAGATTTGGACATTTGAACCTTGGAGGTCTAAAGATACTACACACAAAGGATATGGTAAAAGGTTTTCCATTGATTGAAAAACCAGAGAGGATATGTGAAGGCTGCATTTTTGGATAGAAACATAGAGAATCATTTCGAGTTGGCAAGTCTTACAGAGAAAAAGCTCCATTGGAAATTGTAAATTTAGACATTTGTAAACCAATGCAAACTCCATCTATAGGAGGCAGTACTTACTTTCTAACATTTATTGATGATTTCTCAAGAAAGACATGGATTTGTTTTCTAAAGCATAAATATGATGCATTGGGTTGTTTTCAACGATTTAAATCACTTGTGGAAAAACAAACTGGATATTACATCAAGTGTCTAAGAACTGACAGAGGAGGAGAATATATCTCAAGGTAATTTCAGAACTTTTGTAAAGTTCATGGCATCTATGAGCAATTTACCATGCGATATACACCGCAACAGAATGGTGTTGCCGAGAGAAAGTACAAAACCATCATGAAAATGGTGCATAATATGTTTGCAGCCAAACATTTTTCAAATAAGTATTGAGCTGAGGCAATAGAAATTGCAGTATACATATTGAACAAATGTCCGACAAAGAGTGTGAAGAACATAGTTCCTCAAGAAGCCTAGAAAAGATTAAAGCATAATGTGTCGCACTTAAAAGTTTTACCTTGCGTCGCATACACAGATGTTATATATGAACTCAGAAATAATATGGACAACAAAGGACATACATGTATATATGTTGAGTATTCCGAAGACACAAAATCATATAAGATGTATGACCCTGTCGTAATAAAAATCATAATCATCCGCGATGTTCAGTTCATGAAGAATGAAGCATGGAATTGAAGCATAACAAAGAGAATCAAACTTATTGATGCAATAGAGCATGATGAAATAGAATATGAAGTGGTTCAAGCACCAACTACAAGCCAATGTGCAATCCCTTTTATATCTGGCACTACGACGCAAACCAAAATGCAAAATACTCCAGTGAGAACAACAAGTGTGTAATCTACACCTAGAGTGCGTCAAACATCAACAAACAATTTGAGTAGTTATGTACATCTCGAGATCCAACTTTAGAAATTTTGTTACCAAGAAAGATAAGAAGTTTGTGCGTCATCTATAATGAAGATGAAACAAATTCATTTTTCAGTTTTTTCTCTGTTTTCACAAATATATGATCCATTAAATTTTGAAGAAGATGTAAAAGATGAAGTATGGGAACAATCCATGGATGAAGAAATCACATGCATAGAGAACAATCAGACATGGAAATTGGAAGATGTACCTGAAGATAAGGATGTAATAAGTGTCAAGTGGATTTATAAAACCAAACAATATGTAGAAGGAAATGTGTAGAAGCATAAGGAAATATTTGTTGCAATAGGTTTTACACAACAACCTAGAATTGATTTCAATGAAACATTTGCACAAGTTGCGCGCATGGACACAGTCAGGACTCTGTTAGCCATAGCCGCGTAGTACAAGTGGCAAGTTTATTAGATGGATGTAAAGTCAACATTTTTGAATGGACACTTAGAAGAAGAAGTGTATGTGGAGAAAACACAAGGTTATGAGGTTCCAGGACAAGAAGACAATGTATACAGATTGAAGAAAGCATTGTATGGGTTAAATAAAGCTCCCATAGCTTGGTACATTCGCATTGATTCTTATCTCACACATAATGGATTTCAGAGAAGTGAAAATGAGCCAACATTGTACATAAAAGAAAATGAACATGGTAATATGTTAATTGTTTTCTTATATGTAGATGATTTTATTTTTACAGGTGATTTTGGCATAGAAGAATTCAAGTCAGTCATGAAGGATGAATTTTAAATGACTCATTTGGGGCTTATGAGATATTTTCTGGGAATAGAAGTTCACGAGTCAAAAACTGGTATATTTATCTCACAGTCCAAGTATGCACATGAAATATTGAAAATATTCAATATGATAAATTCAAAAGCGTCCCCAACACCTGTCATAACGAGGTTGAAGTTAAGAAAGAAAGATAAAGGGTCCAAGGTGGATCCCACAGTGTTTAAAAGACTGGTAGGTAGTCTTATGTATCTCACAATGACAAGATTTGATATTATGTATGGAGCGAGCCTAATCTCAAGGTTCATGAAAAATCCAAAAGAATCACATTGGAAGGAACATAATTAAATAGTTTCCATCAACTCATGCATATAGTTTTATGAACACACCGGTGCGTACATATAAAGGACACACCGTTAGGTGTAACTTTTCTATTCTAAATGATTCGTATATTTTTAAGAACACATGGGTGCGTTCCCTATAACCAACACACTGTTGAAAATAAAATATTTATTTACGTCGGTGCGTTCACAATAAATGCATCGGTGCGTTCACTATCCGAAAAACACTGGTGTGTTTATTAGACACATATAGATGAAAATAAATAGCTTCCATTCAACAGTGTGTGTAGTTTTATGAACGCACATAAAAATGATGTACCATCAAGTGGAAACTATGTATTTTAGACGATGCTTCTATTACTTCGGATGCACCGATGTGTCGTTGGTAAGTACGCACCGATGCATTTCGTAATATGTCGCACTATCTAAAACATACTATACATGATTGGTGCACCCTATAAAATTTACATGGTGCACTGCGCGCGGTGTGAGACGAACGACTCAAACGCACCGTGCAGAAAAAATAATAATTTGAAAAATAATGCAAATTTAACTCAATTTCATAATTTAATCCGCTAAAAAGGGAATGTACAAAGAAATAAAGTATTTACCTTGACATTTTCTCATGGAGGA
This sequence comes from Picea sitchensis, assembly GCA_010110895.2. Classification (NCBI taxonomy): domain Eukaryota; kingdom Viridiplantae; phylum Streptophyta; class Pinopsida; order Pinales; family Pinaceae; genus Picea; species Picea sitchensis. The sequence continues at coordinate 36,356 of SNQJ01S0053672.1, forward strand.
GGCATTGTTGGGAGGTAGTGAAAAAAATGAAATTTTCCCACCGTATGGAAAAATTGGAATCCCACTATCTGAGAATCAATCAAAATAAATGCAAGCAACATAAGCACCGTGGAAAATGCACATCAATTGGGAAAAGGAGGCACGAGTGCTTGAGATATTTGTTTCACTCGAAATGGTAAAAATGGTTTTTAACCACCGTTTTTGTTTTATTTAACCCTGTTGTAATGCACTCGCGTTAAGCAAACCGGTGCACACAACTACAGATAACACATCATTAATTTAAAAAACCAATTGTGATGATGCACCATATGGAGCACACCAGAGAACCCTCATGACATATGTGCATTGGTTTGTGTTTTGCACCCCGGTGCGCTAGTCACGTGCGCAACGGGCCCACGATCTTTTTTATTGCTGGTTTTTATTTAAACCATGTTCCAGTGCACACATGTTAAGCACACTGGTGCTGACTGATGCAGATAGCACACCATTTATTTTTAAAAACATGTGACAATGCCTCATATGGAACGAACCGGTGCACCCCTAGGACAAAGTCACATTGTTATGCATTTAAAAAAAAATGCAGATTGTGGAGCTATTTGTTGTGCCCCGATGATGCAAGGGGTCAAAAATGTACCGGTATGCATTTTGGAAGAAAAATGCAAGACGAAGAGCCTATTTGTTTCACACGAGTGTGCCCTTTTAGGGCGCATCGGTGCTTTCAATAAGATTTTATATGATGTGCACCATTGTTTTATTTGTTTTTTAAATAACTCTACAATGGCATGCCATTGTATATTAACATCAATGCGTTTGTATATAGTGGCACACTGGTGTGGTATAGTCTCAGAAATGCACCGTTAAAAAAATGTCTGCTAAAACAACTGCCTACGCATCTCCGCTAGTGACCTCCTCTATAAAAAAAAAATTGGGCTATTTTTACAGGGGCTTCCGCAAAAACCTCCTCTATAGGGTCTTTTCCTTGTAGTGCATAGATATGGTTAAGACACTAACATCCTCCATGAAGCTCTTTTATCCACTAGCCTCAATAGGTCCATAACAAGTCTTCCCACAACTGGAGCATCTATGAGGCTCACATGAACAAATGCTTTGTCCATGTGCCCTCTCCTCGCTACACTCTGCTCTAGGGGTTGAAGGTCTGGCCCCTATGCCAATGTCATGAGCATGCACCTCCTGGTGAGATAGTGTAACAAAACTACCATGCTACACTAGACTCCGAGTCAAGGCTGATAAAGCTACCTGTGTCTGCTACAATCCATCTGCAATGGGAGGATGTTGGGTAGGGGGGTTAGACGTTCTCCTAGTGGGACGGGGACCTAGCAAGGGGTCTCTCCTAGGACGATATCGGTCATGCGCATAAAATTGACCCACCCCTTGGAAATCACCAATGTCGAAGTAGCTCACATGGTGACCCAAAATAAATTTAGCCCATAATTTCCTCAAAAAATATAATGGCACTTTCGTGTTATTGCAAGGAGGTTTATCAAAGACCATGAACCACCTATCCATCCAATTATCAAAAAATTGTGGGTGGATGCACCAATCCATACAAATGCATTTCTTTTTGACATGTGGTTTTACTCTAGTTCGAGGATCAATAAAAAGAGACATCAAATCTTGTTTTGAAATATTTAAGTCTCTAACTTCGTTTCTATCAAGTCTAGAACTGTAAAACTCGAACATCCTAGCCATGTGTTTAGAAATAGTGGTTAATTTCCCTTGGGAACTTGGAATGGATGATACAATGGAGTCCAATGAACTGGCCAAGGACAATCTCCTAGGTTCTTCCTTTCCCTTTAATTCATGGACAAGTGATCTCAAGGTGGCCAAACCCTCATCATTTTGTATGTTTATGTTTGGTGGTTGTGGTGGGTTGGGGTGTTCTATGCCTTGGTGTGATTGTGTGGGGTTTTCATTTTCTCCAGGTTCCATCGTAATATTTTCCTCTACAATTTAATAAGGCATGACATATAAATTAGGTCGGTTTTTATAATTAAAATAGAAAATAACAAAAAACATGAAAATACATATTTTAAGAAATTAAAAAAATAAAAAATAATCACGCTTGCATGCATGCATTATTTTCTATTAAAAATATATTTCCATTTGCTATTTTGAACAATATGAGAAAGTGACAGCTGAAAAATATATGCGATCGAAGAAAAATGCCTATATCATGAAGAAGGATGATGAAACGATACAATTCTTTGCATTGAAGGATGAAGATCCTAGAGAAGTGTTTCTAGTGTTTGCAAAGTTCCTAAGTATGGTTAAAGAAATGAAGGAATGCTATGACGTTGTTTAGAGAAAAGTTGAGCGAAGCATACAACACACTGATGTTCTTATTCTAGACAAAAAATGAAGAGTATTAGTGGAATTTATGAAGAAGAAAATAGAAGATATGGAAGTGCACTTATGACAAAGGTATTATAAATAGTAGTTTCATTTGATGAAACTAGTGGAAAGAAAGACGATGAATGTAGAATATGATGCAATGTTTAAGAACCAAACATGGCATATTGTGCAATGTTTAAGAACCAAACATGGCATATTGTGCTCCAAATCTCCATGTAAAGAAAGTTCAAAGAGAGATCATTCTTATTGTTTTTTATGTAGATGATTTTCTCATTGTTGGTCCAAAATATTGTGTTGATTAAAATTTTGAAATTATACCTTCAAAGAACATTTGATATAGTGATCTACGCGTAGTTTGAAATTTTGTAAACTACATGATGGATTGTTTCTTTTAGAATCAAAATATGCATTGGATCTTTTGAAAAAAATAAAATGCTTGATTACAAACTTTTTTTTACTCCATTTTAGTGTGGAGTCAAGTTTACCAAGGAATGCAACTCCAAGAAGGTAGATGCTACATTATATAGGAAACTTGTTGGAAACCTAGTTTATTTAACACACACTAGACTAGGAATTTTCTTTGTAGTAAATATAGTTTCCATATCTATGCAAGAACCTAGAGAAATTAATTGGTTGGATTCTAAAATTGTTTTCCCTATAGCCATGGTACACCCCACTATGCCATCCATTGTTCTACTAGTCCCAAGTTTATTTTGTAGGATACACTAATCTATATTTGGGTGGGGTGATGTCTATGATAGGAAATCCATAGGTGGATATGTTTTCCATATTGGATCAATAACTAATAATCCTTTGGTGAGAGAGAGTGACAAACTGTGTTATTAAAATTTGACTTTACTTGAAATTCTACAAATACCATATTTTGTGACAATGAAAGCGCTATCTAGGTTGCAGACAATCTCTTTTTTCATGCTAAAATCAAACATGTTGAGATTGATATTCATATGAGATATTATCCAAGCTCAAGTTCTCAAATTACAATATTGGTGTAGTGATGAACACATTGTTGATATTTTTACCAAAAGTATGACTAAAGCTAAATTTTTGAAGCTACCAAGTATGTCGGGCATGTTGGAGGTTGATATTAAGGGAGGAATAGATGAAAAATGTCCCCCTCCACTTCTCTTTTTCTTGTAAATTCTCTATAGTCATTTTTAGAGGGGAAATGTTAGGCAATATAAGAGGTGGCTCTCTCCGAATTTTCTAGATGAGATTTATGTAGAATATTAGAAGTTTCTATACTTTAGATTCTTTTATAAGATATTTAATTAATTGAATAAAAGTAAAAAATTATTAGAGTGGGAGGAAAAAAAGAGAAATCAAGCATACTTGACTTTAGTTGGACATGTTGGAAAGATCTTGTCTTTGCATGGTGCTATGCTCCTCCTCTCTATTTTCTCAATGAAGGGAAAAGTGTGAGGCACGGTCTATGTGAATGGGCACACATCACGCCCACAATCCCTTAAAACGTGCACAACATGAACACTTGGTTCCTAGGAATGGGCACACATTCTTAAGAACACACACAGGTTTCTACAAACATGCCTATGTGGCATGCTGAGTGGAGTTTCGGGATTTTCCGAACCTCTAACATCAGGAACGTGCACGTTCCTAGGAACATAAATGCATTCTTGTGTGTGTTCCTAGTCACCCCCTTGCCACTTTTTCGTCCACCAACTTCGTGCACTCACCCTACAATTTATTTCTATGTTTTTAGATAGAATATGAAGGGAGAAACATAAGAAAAAATTATGTTAAAAAACCAAAGTACATGATGAATAAATGAGGCATTCACACAACTCGAGTGATGCCAACGATTCAATTCATGATTGACAATCAATATAATTGAATGTTACTGCAAGTTGTATTCTTTGAAAATCAAGGATTTATTTAATGTACTTGACATGTTATACCAATCTCATGGGACATGCTACCAATAAGTGTAACAATTACATATTAGTTGCAATTTGATTATTGTGGACCTTTACTGTAATAAACCTCAAATTTATCATTTTTTTTTTCTAGGGACATTATCCTTTAAATTTTCATAAGGTGGGTGCTTACATCTCCTTTGTCTTGGAGTGACCCTTGAACATATTAATTTAGCACAATGAGAAGTTTCGATGACAAAAGGGGCCTTTTTCTAAACCCCTATATCATACTATATAAATGTTGATACTTAAATTTATTTTCCGATACACAAAGATTTGTATTTCCACTCTCCTAATTAAGGGAATCAGGCTCAAGTGGACCTTGCACGCACCATATTATAACTCTGACATTAATTACCTTTACTCTTACCTAGTTGAGTTGACATTAGGACTAAGGGCGTACCTGGATGACTATGGTTATTAAAGGTGAAACTAAGGGTGGGTAACCACACACTTCTCTCTGATGTTAAATTTTGGTTACGATATGACTGGGGTCTTCTACCATAACGAATAGTTCCCTACTTGCCCCGCTTAGATCACTGCGTAACTAACTAACTACCCTCCTCGTTCTGTTGGTGTAATGAGAGGAGCACTTCAGAGAGTTGAGGTGTAATGATCGATCATGTATACTGGACAATCATGGTTATATTGTTGTTTAAACTACGTATCTTCCACATTTAAGGAAGGCAAGTGCATCTTTCAGGGGAAGTTAAGAGTCTGACCTGGAATTTAATTGGCCTCAGTCTCGACGCCTCACCCCCTGTTCTTCCCAATCGTGATGTGCCATCCAAGCCCTAGCACATGGCTTGTACATCCGAATGGTTAAGGGTGGTGATCGTCCATCTAGGGTTTTGGCAGTCTCATTTAGTTCTTGTGTTTTCGTAGGGGAGGTTCTTCACTGAGAATTGTTTCACAGGGAAGGGTTGTCGCCTCTACGATCCTCATTGGTGAAGTCAACAACAACCACCATCTTCCTGGTAAGACCCTATAGAACTATCAAACCTCAGTTTTTAACAAGGAAACACAGAGTTCATGAGTGTGTTAAAGAGAATTTTTACTTTCTCTAATACGAAATAGAGTTTATGTGATCTCTCCCGTCATTACAATGTAGACCGGGGTAGAGGTTAACACCAAGAGTCCTTACTTTATACCATCGTGGCCATGCGCCCTCTCTTTATGTCCCGTGGATTTTTTCTAACTCTTTTACTTAACTCTGAAAATGGCAACTTTTTTCAGAAGCAAACCTGTGTAGCACCGAAAGGGTTTATCCATTCGCCGCAGAGAGACATAAGGGTCTATCGTATTGTCCTCCTCTGTGTTTGATGCATTCTATTTGTAGTACAGTGATGGCCTGCTGGTAATTATTTTTGGAATACTTCCTAGCAAGTTGATTGTTCGTATCTATATATATGATGTCGTTTCTCAGAGTCTTCATATCTGTTCGTGAAAAGTTCTGTTTATGTAAGATTGATCCTCTTGAATTCGCAGTATTACTTTCTCTATCAACCTTTTTTGTTTAAAGCTTTGTGTGAAAAGGGGTATCGTTGTATTAATGGTGGGACTTTGTTTTGTTACGAGGTACCCACCAGAAGTTCCAGGCATCAGTTTCCCCGACCAGGGACACGATTACAAACTAGGCATGGCCACTGGAGGTCGTGGTGTTTTAAGTTAAACAGTCTGGTATCCCTGTGGACCTTATCTATTCGATTTTATAACTTGAAGTTTAATATTTTGCTAACACTTTCCTGTGATGGCCGGGTGCAGGGGTGTTCGCTCCTCGACATAGGTACCAACTTCTATTCAACATGCCAAAGGTACTCGGGTTCCATAAAAATGGCTCTCAAAATGCTCCTTAAATAATAAGCATGGAAATCCTGTTTATGTAGTGTTCTACTGTGATGACTATTTTAGGAAAGGATTATCTTCGACGCTCTGTACATTACCTCTGTGATTCAATGTATTTAGAACAATTTACTAGCCATACTCGCCATTATTATTGGATCTTGTTCATGACAGCCTACGTAGTCTTCTGTTATCGAAAACTGTCTAATTGGACTTTTCTTGGAAAAACTTTATGATACAATATGAAGCAATCGTTTTCTAGTTGTTCTATAATGGAAAATGCCACCGTCCTGAATTTCTCGTAATCTATTTTATTCCCTTATGTTTCAACCCCTTGATTGAAATTTATAGAATCGAATAAAAGCATATTTTTAGTGATGTTCGCTCATTGTTAAATATTCGGATTTTGTTTAGAGTTTGAACTTATGTGAGCATGTAATAGTTCTATTTGTGCACTGGAACATGTTCAACTCTTTCCTAAGTTTGAAACATAGAAATATGCGTAAGTAACTCTGTTTGTACACTGTTACCTAATCGACTCTGTGTTTTTTTTCTAAAGGTTGGAATACACTTACGCATATAAATATATTCGCTCTGTTCATACATTGATGTGTATATTCAACTATGTTTAAGGTTTTTAAACCTATATATATGTATTCGCTCTGTTCGTATTTATT
>SNQJ01S0053672.1:48634-82665 GCA_010110895.2 Picea sitchensis
AAACATGAAGGGTCATGAGAAGTGATCTCGACCTAACCCTAAACTGCTATAACTATCGTGCAACGAATAAACCCTAAATCGCTAGATCAGGAGCCCGGTGAAGTTAAATAAGTTATTTCAAGTCACTGTAATCCTATTTCTCACATAGACTCTCATTTCAGATCCATATCAAACCCACCCTGATACCTAATCTGTAAAATCCACTATGCTTCTTTTACTGAATGAAAGATACTTAATTTTAAACACTATATGTAAGAGGGGATTTAGCGCTGCACAAATTATCATATCAATAATGCAATAGCAATGGAAAGGATTAGCGTACCCACAAAAATTCGACAGAACTTGGTAAAAACACCAGCTTAAATATTCTGAAACCCTGCAAACCCTACAAACGCCTTTTTCGGCTAGACAAGTAGAATCCTAAACTTTTTATTTTTTGGCAGGTAGAATCCTAAACTTTTTTTTATTTTTTGGTAGGACAAGTAGAATCTTAATAAACATGAAGGTTCGTGAGAAGTAGCCTCGACCTAACCCTAAACTGTTATAACTATCGTGCAATGGATAAACCCTAAATAGCTAGATGAGGAGCCCTCCGAAGTTAAATAAGTTATTTCAAGTCAATGTAATATTATTTCTCATATAGACTCTCATTTCATATCCATATCAAACCCACCCTGATACCTAACTGTAAAATGCACTATGCTTCTTTGTAAAAGACACTTAATGTTAAATACTATATGTAATTGGGGATTTAGAACTGCACAAATTATCATATCAATAAAAAGAAAATAACACAATAGCAATGAAAAGGATTGGCATACCTGTTGATGATGGCACCTTTGTGCTCGCCAGTTCACTAGATTTTGTACAGAACTTGGTGAAAACACCATCTCAAATATTTCGAAACCCTACAAACGCCGTTTTTTTGGTTAGAGAGGTAGAATCCTAAATTTTTTTATTTTTTTTGGTAGAAGTAGAATCCTTATAAACATGAAGGGTCGTGAGAGCCTCGACCTAACCCCAAACTGCTATAACTATCGTGCAACGGATAAACCCCAAATCACTAGATCAGGAGCCTGCCTAAGTTAAATAAGTTATTTCAAGTCACTGTAATATTATTTCTCAAAGAGACTCTCATTTAGGATCCATATCAAACCCACCCTGATACCTAATCATTAAAATGCACAATGCTTCTTTTACTCAATAAAAGATACTTAATTTTAAATACCACATGTAAGAGGGGATTTGGCATTGTATGAGGCATTTATAGCATTCTCTGATCCATTGTGTGAGGTACTTATAGAATTTGTGGACATATATGTAAGTTGAGCAAATCCTAACTCTTGTTTTCCTTAAAATTTATATATTTACTTGGATTTCAAGGTAGTTATGAGGCATCTAATATATATGAGAAGGAAATCTACTTTTTTTTTTAAGGTTTACCACACAACGGTTATTATCATTGTATCACTACAAGGAAAACACCATTTTGGATAGTGTTTTGTGTTACAAAATTTGGCAACATTTTCAAAAATACCACTTCTTTATGTTACAAAATAAAAATAAAAAAACCTCCCATTTATGTTACAAAATTTGGCAAAATTTTCGAAAAAGTTTCACCTTTTTTGTCACCCGTGATAATCTTATAATTTCTAGTCTCAGTTTCATCTTGTTTGTGTATGAAACATTGATGCATTTTAGTTTTTGTACATTTTTGTACACACTATTTATAGTGAACACCGGTGTGATTAAGAAAAAGTAAGAACCAATTATAGTGAGCACCAGTGTGATTAAGTTATCATGAGACCCTATGCATTTAATATAGCATGTGCTGAGTCACTTGTATAATTAGTATGTATAGATGTCTCTTTTGCCATGTGCATTGAAGGGTAGTGAAATTCTCATGTATGTTTCACCATGTCCACCTAAGGAAAATTAAATTGTATTCTAGGTGAAATGTTGGTGTCATTATTTTACTAAGCATTGATGCATATATTATAGTAAAGACATTGTTTCGTAAATGAGAGTACAGTATATTTAGTGCCCCCGAGTATATTTTAAACATGAGCAATATCATTTACCGAACTGTGAATTTTCTCAAAAGTTCATACCAGTGCTTTATTATAATTAATGTGCACCTCTTCTTAACTCCTTAAGAAGCACTACATTCTATATTATGGAACACATTGTCTAGTGAGTTCAAAAGAATACGACGTATATATATATATATATATATATATGGTCAATTGGGTTTAGTCTGAGTGATTTGTGCTAAGGGGTGTTTTCCCCCCCACCGAGGTTCAATTCTAGCAAGTGACATGTTGAGCTCTTAAATGAGAAAGCTATCGAAAAATCCACGGCTTTCTACAATATCCAGTTTCCCTGTGATACCATCCTCGAAATGAGGGGAAGTGCCCAATGGGTTTCCCCTGGCTCTATTACACCTTTGTTATTTGTAACAATGTAAATCATCCACATATTAATTATTCAACATTTTACAATATCTCATTTTATTATATACTAATAAGAGACCCATTTTCATACAAAAAGGGACAAGGTAAAGGTCCACAATAATCAAATTGCAACCAATATGTAATTGTTACACTTATTGGTAACATGTCCCATGCAATTGGTACAATATTTCAAGTACATTAAATAAAACCCTTGATTTTCAAAGAATACAACTTGCAGTAACATTCAATTATATTGATTGTCATTCATGAATTGAATTGTTGGCATCACTCGAGTTGTGTGCATGCCTCATTTATTCATCATTTGTACCGGATATTTACTTTGGTTTTTTAACATAATGTTTTCTTATGTTTCTCCCTTCATCTTCCATCTAAAAACATAGAAAAAAATTGTAGGGTGAGTGCACTAAGTTGGTGGACGAAAAATTGGCAAGGGGATGAGTAGGCACACACACAAGAATGCATTATGCATTTATGTTGCTAGGAACATGCACGTTCCTGATGTTAGAGGTTTGGAAAATCCTGAAACTCCACTCAGCATGCCACATAGGCATGTTTGTAGAAACGTGTGCGTGTTCTTAAGAATGTGTACCCATTCTTAGGAACCAAGCATTCTTGTTGTGAACTTTTGAAGGGCTTGTGGGCGTGATTTGTGCCCATTCTCACAATCTTTCCAACGTGTCCAACTAAATTCAGGCATTCTTGATTTCTCTTTTTTTCCTCCCACTCTAGTAATTGTTTACTTTTATTCAATTAATTAAATATCTTACGAAAGAATCTAATGTATAGAAACTTCTAATATTCTACATAAATCTCATCTAGAAAAAGAGCCACCTCTTATATTTCCTAACATTTCCCCTCTAAAAATGACTATAGAGAATTTACAAGAAAAAGAGAAGTGGAGGGGGACATTTTGCATCTATTCCTCCTTTAATATCAACCTCCAACATGCCCGACATACTTGGTAGCTTCAAAAATTTAGCTTTAGTCATACTTTTGGTAAAAATATCAACAATGTGTTCATCACTACACCAATATTGTAATTTGAGAACTTGAGCTTGGACAATATCTCATATGAATATCAATCTCAACATGTTTGATTTTAGCATCAAAAACGAGATTGTCTGCAACCTAGATAGCGCTTTCATTGTCACAAAATATGGTATTTGTAGAATTTCAAGTAAAGTCAAACTTTAATAACACAGTTTGTCACTCTCTCACACCAAATGATTATTAGTTATTGATCCAATATGGAAAATATATCCACCTATGGATTTCCTATCATAGACATCACCCCACCCAAATCTAGATTAGTGTATCCTACAAAATAAATTTGGGACTAGTATCACAATGGATGGCATAGTGGGGTGTACCATGGCTATAGGGAAAACAATTTTAGAATCCAACCAATTAATTTCTCTAGGTTCTTGCATAGATATGGAAACTATATTTACTACAAAGCAAATTCCTAGTCTAGTGTGTGTTAAATAAACTAGGTTTCCAACAAGTTTCCTATATAATGTAGCATCTACCTTCTTGGAATGGAATTCCTTGGTAAGATTGACTCTACACTAAAATGGAGTAAAAACAAGTTTGTAATCAAGCATTTTATTTTTTTCAAAATATCCAATGCATATTTTGATTGTGAAAGAAACAATCCATCATGTAGTTTACAAAATTGTAAACTAGGCGTAGATCACTATATCAAATGTTCTTTGAAGGTATAATTTCAAAATTTTAATCAACACAATATTTTGGACCAACAATGAGAAAATCATCTAGATAAAAAATAATAAGAAGGATCTCTCTTTGAATTTTCTTTACATGGATATTTGGAGCTGATTTGTATTTTTTGAGCTTGTGTTGTTGGAAATAAAAATCTATTTTTTATGCCATACCTTTGAAGCATATTTAAGTCGATAAAGAGATTTCTTTAACATGTAAAAAAAAGTGAGGATGTTTTTTATCCACTATACCCATGGATTGGTCCATATATATTTATTCATGGATATTCTCATTTAACAATGTATTATTAACATATGTTTTATGAATATGTAAGCTAATACTTGAACCAAGATAAATAATTACTTCAATAGTATTCATTTTTTACTTGAATTTCTATATGGCCTCATTCGAATTAATTATTTTCTTATAAACCCATTTGGAACCTATAACATTTATCCATTTAAGACATGGCACAATATCCCATGTTTGGTTCTTCAACATTGCATCATATTCTACATTCATCTCAACTCTTCTCTAAACAACATCATAGCATTCCTTCATTTCTTTAACCATGCTTAGGAACTTTGCAAACACTAGAAAAACTTCTCTAGGATATTCATCCTTCAATGGAAAGAATTGTATCGTTTCATCATCCTTCTTCATGGTATAAGCATTTTTCTTCTATCCATATATTTTTCAGCTGTCAATTTGTCATATTGTTCAAAATAGAAAATGGAAATCTATTTTGAATATAAAATAATACATGCATGTGGGCGTGATTATTTTATTGTTTTTTTAATTTCTTAAAATATGTATTTTCATGTTTTTTATAATTTTCTATTTTAATTATAAAAACCGACCTAATTTATATGTCATGCCTTATTAAATTGTAGAGGAAAATATTACGATGGAACCTGGAGACAATGAAAACCCCACACAATCACACCAAGGCATAGAAAACCCCAACCCACCACAACCACCAAACATAAACATACAAATTGATGAGGGGTTGGCCACCTTGAGATCACTTGTGCATGAATTAAGGGGAAAAGAAGAACCTAGGAGATTGTCCTTGGCCACTTCATTGGACTCCATTGTATCATCCATTGCAAGTGCCCAATGGAAATTAACCACTATTTCTAAACACATGGCTAGGATGTTTGAGTTTTACAAGACTAGACTTGATAGAAACCAAGTTAGAGACTTGAATATTTCAAAACAAGATTTGATGTCTCTTTTTATTGATCCTCGAACTAGAGTAAAACCACATGTCAACAAGAAACGCATTTGTATGAATTGGTGCATCCACCCATAATTTTTTGATAACTAGATGTATAGGTGGTTCATGGTCTTTGATAAACCTCCCTACAATAACAAGGAAGTGCCATTATGTTTTTTGAGGAAATTATGGGCTAAATTTATTTTGGGTCACCATGTGAACTACTTAGACATTGGTGATTTCCAAGGGGTGGGTAAAGGGTATGTGCATGACCGATAGAATGCTAGGAGAGACCCCATGCTAGGTCCCCTCCCCCATAGGAGAAGGCCTAACCCCCCTACCCAGCATCCTCCCATTGCAGAGGGATTGTAGCAAACACATGTAGATTTATCATCTTTGACTCGGAGTCTAGTGTAGCATGGTAGTTTTGTTACACTATCTCGCGAGGAGGTGCATGCTCGTGACATTGGCATAGGGGTCGAACCTTCAAAATCTAGAGAAGAGTGTAGAAAGGAGAGGGCACATGGACAAAGTAGTCGTTCATGTGAGCCTCATATATGCTCGAGTTGTGGGAAGACTTGTTATGGACCTATGGAAGCTAGTGGACATCATAGTTTCATGGAGGAGGTTAGTATCTTAACCATATCTATGCACTACAAGAAAAAGACCCTATAGAGGAGGTTTTTGCGGAATCCCCTATAAAAATAGCCCAATTTTTTTTTATTAGAGAAGGTCACTAGCGGAGGTGCATAGACAGATGTTTTAGCAGACATTTTTTTAATGGTGTGTTTATAAGACTATACCACACTCGTGTGCCACTATATATAAATGCATCGATGTTAATATGCAATGGCACACCATTGTAGAGTTATTTAAAAAAAAAAAAAAACAATGGTGCACATCAAATAAAATCACATTGAAAGCATCGATGTGCCCTAAAAGGGCGCATTGGTGTGCAACAAACAGGTTCGTCATCTTTTTTTTTTCTTCCAAAATGCATATTGGTAAACTATTGTCACCTTGCAGCATCGGGACACAACAAATAGCTCCACAATCTGCATTTTTTTTAAATGCATAACAGTGTGACTTTGTCCTATTTGCGCACCGGTGCATTCCATATGAGGCATTGTCAAATGTTTTTAAAAATAAATGGTGTGATATCTGCATCGGTTAGCATTAGTGTGATTAACATGTGTGCATTGGAACATGGTTTAAATAAAAACCAGCAATAAAAAATATCGCGAGCGCGACGCGCATACAACGGGCGCACCGAGGCACAAAACACAGACCAATGCACATGTGTCATGAGGGTGCTCTGGTGTGCTCCATATGGTGCATCGTCACAATTGTTTTTTTAAATTAACAATGTGTTATCTGTGTGTTATCTGCAGTTGTGTGCACCGGTATGCTTAACCCGAGTGCATTAGAACAGGGTTAAATAAAACAAAAATGGCGGTAAAAAACCATTTTTACCATTTAGAGTGAAAAGAAGCTCTCAAGCACTCATGCCTCCTTTTCCCAATTGAAGTGCATTATCCCCGGTGCTTCTGTTGCTTGCATTGATTTTGTTTGATGCTCGGTTAGTGGGATTCCAATTTTTCCATACGGTGGGAAAATTTCATTTTTTTCACTACCTCCCAACAATGCCTCCTCCATGTCCATGAGGTGTAGGACAGACGGTGATGGAGTGTGTTGTTAAGCCACTCTGTGTTGAAAATTCACCGGTTCGAAACCTACGGGGACAAAAAATCCAACCATGTTAAGGGTTGGTGTGGTTCAGGCTCGGTGCGATCCCCTGGTGATTTTGACGACTTAGATGCCCCTGAGTCGTGGTTTCTCAAGCCAAAGGTTAATCTCGCAGCCAAGAAGGTCCAGAAAAATTAACAAACAAAAAAAAACAATGCCTCCTCCATGAGAAAATGTCCAGGTAAATTCTTTATTTCTTTGTACATTGCCTTTTTAGCGGATTAAATTTTTAAATTGAGTTAAATTTGCATTATTTTTCAAATTATTATTTTTTCTGCACGGTGCATTTGAGTCGTTCATCTCACACCGCACACAGTGCACTGTGTAAATTTTATAGGGTTCTCTAATCATGTATAGTATGTTTTCAATGGTGCTACATATTACGGAATGTATCAGTGTGTACTTACCAACAACACACCGGTGCGTCCGAAGTAACAGAAGCATCATATAAAATACATAGTTTCCACTTAATTGTGCATTTTTTTTATGTGTGCATCTGTACGTTCATAAAACTATATGCATTGTTGAATGGAAGCTATTTATTTTCATCTATATGTGTTGAATAAACACACCAGTGTGTTTCGGATAGTGAATGCACCGATGCATTTATTGTGAACGCACCAACGTAAATAAATATTTTCTTTTCAACAGTGTGTTGGTTATAGGGAATGCACTAGTGTGTTCCTAAAAATACATGCATCGTTTAGAATAGAAAAGTTACACCTAACAGTGTGTCCTTTATATGTATGCACCGATGTGTTCATAAAACTATATGCACCGGTTAATGGAAACTATTTAATTTCACTTGTGCGTTCTGAGTAAATGCATCGGTGCGTTTTTATAACTAACGCACCAGTGCATTTCTTATGAACGCACCGACGAAAATAAATAGTTTCCATTTAACAGTGCGTTGTTTTTATGGAATGCATCGACACATTTATAATACTATATGCACCGTTTAAAATAGATAGTTTTTCGAGTGGTGCATTATTTATATTGAATGCGTCGATGTGTACATAATAATAGATGCACTGTGGACAATAGATAGTGTTATAGTGGTGTGGTCGTGATATATAACGCACCGATGTGTACACAAATTACTATGCACAGGATAAAATAAATTTCACGTTGCATGCGGTGCATAAGATATGTGTGCACATCGTGGGCAGTGCGTTACTGTTTTTAAGGCGCACCGGAGATTTTTTTTTTTTTTGACAAAATTTATGTTTGCATATTTTGAAATAAATTTCTCATTTACTCAAAAAAAAAAGTATGTTTTTATGTATGATGTTGATGTAATTTATATGTTAATTATGCAGAGATGTTAGTGCATGGAGGAGAAACAAGAGAGAATGGACCAGTACAATATGGCTCGGGAGTGGGAGGCCAGAGAGAGGGAGAGGGATTTGTACCCTCGGCCAAGTACTGCAGCTATGCGGCTCCTCTTGAGGAATGTAGGCCTCCTCAAGTACTACAAGGAGGCTACATCCCTGAAGGGGAATTTCTCATTTCTTGTGCAGTTGATCCATCGATAGGATTCCCATCATAAGGAAGTCAAAGTCGTTCCTCATCAGTGGTATCATCCTACTGAAGATGATATTTATTTTATCACTTGGATATCTAGGAGAGTGTAATGTACCCCAAAATTTCCAAATAAAAAAAAAAATTCTAGGTGCATTAAAACTGCTTTACTCCATTATACTTGATTTGTTTGTAACTAAAAATGCTACTATCGGAATTATGACATGTACTTATTTGTTTTACCAGTGACTAAAACAAGGTAATCAACCTTTCCATGAAATCGTGCCCACTACCATTACTCAAAACATCTGTTAACCTCTAGCCTACAGGGTTCTTACCTTTATCAAGGGATCCACAAAATAATTTCACTAAAGTTCCACTTTTTAAATAAGTCTTAGTACTCTCTACCTCATATCCAAATGAAGGAGTACCTCAGACTTTATTACAACAATCCCATACATTCAATCTATTTTTTTTTACCTTATAATCCCATATATCAAGAACTATGTAATCGTTGATATTAGGTCAAAAACCCATTACCATAAAGTTCTTATATCTAAAGTTTATACAAGGAAATGTATTTTTATTGAGTTTAAATGAATGAATTTTTGTATGTCGTACTTGAAGGTTTTAACCTTGGTCGCATACGAGCCTCCTTGTAACGATTATACCCTAAATGAACGCGCACTCTAACTATCACAGTAGTGGACGTCTTTATCGGTTTTCTTTGTTAAGGCCTTCAACACAGTAGTTAGTGGGACTAACACTCATCAATTTACAAATGCCAGGGCCACACGAATAAGGATATTTAATGTTGTGGTTGGAAACCCACCTGGTGCGACAAGTCACAACCCTAATTCTTATTTTCCAGTATGAACCCATCTGATTTCATGATAGGGATTAGCGCTAACAGTGTTAGTGAGCTCGGTTCAATGCGCAGTTAATACATGTCTGTAAATGCCATTGAATTTTTCTCGTTGATAGTTATGAGGTTTTCTACATTGTAGAGGTTCTAGATTAACGTGACCAATGTGGATACACCATGAGTGTGTGTTCACATGGCCTGTGTACCCAAGGAATCCATTCTCCATTACTCCGTGATACGAGAGTCACTTGGGTAACTAATGTTCCATTTTTTTCCTTTGGCTCTTATGCATTTTTCGTAAAAGTGTCATGTGTTAACCTCTGCAACATTGCTTTGCGTGTAACCACCGGTGATGAGGGGGGGTTCCTACATTGCGTAAGGCAAGAAAACATTATGCGTCTGTATGGTTTCCTCCTCTACCAGGTAAGATCACAAAACCTTATCGCTTGGGTTAACTGTAGAATATATGGAATTCAGTCGTATCTTAAGTTTGTCTATGTAACTAGTTTCTTTATTGTTGTTGGTTGAGGACCTCCCTTATCGCTAATCTTAACTCTATGGAATATTTCTATCTGTGCTCTCGTTAAATAAGTATTTTCTAAATCATGGTGGATTACAGATTTATCTCTCCCATGAGGGTAACCATCCATTATTCATGGATTTTGTTATCTTGTAAGCCATTTACACAGGCAGTTTTAAATTCTTGATTTAGGGATAGTCCTGTAATGTATTAGGGTTCTGTCAAAAAGAAGTTATCCTCAGTCGTCTCTTTAATATTTAGCCTTCTAATTTATTTGTATTTACTCACGGCATACCTATCACCGAAAACCCCGTGGTTGAACCTTGTTACAGTGACCCTAAAATCCCACATAAGGCGTCCTCTGTGAGTAATTATGTACTAAAGCTCTCTCTGTATTCTATCATACTTAATTTTAAAATTTGTGAGGGTCTTTTGTCTAGTCCAGGACCCCAGTCTTCTCTTTGTGTCTCAACTCGCGTTTTTCATTTGGGTGTTTCACGATATGCCCTCCATCCGAGAACCTCCTGGTTAAACCTTACTCTACAGTCATTCCTAAGTTCACTTAGGGTATTCTCTATAGATAAGGGTGTGTTTTTAATACTCTGTTTCGAATAAGTGATGACCCTCCGAATTATTGGCTCTTTGAAAAAGTTACACATCCGAACTGACTGTGAAATAATGCATTTTTGAATTAAAAGTTGTAACGTTCTAAACCAAATCCATGTGGTCGTGGTAAGGATTTCCTTACTGTTGTGTAAATTTTCATAAAAAAATCTATTTACTTTACTCGTACTTGTATAGGCATTGTTACGATCCTAAGACTCCCACTATCTATAATTATTCCAGAACTTAAACAAATTTGAAGAATTTACCCTTACTCTTTGTTCTGTAATCTTGTGGTCAAATTTCACTTTGTTCGCGTAAAAGGAAAGGAAATTTAAATAACCAGAATTATGTTCTTGATTGTGTTTTATTTAACCTCGATCTATAGGTTTAGATAATTTATGAGAATAGTATCTTGTAACCCTATCTGTGATCTGAAATGGGCAAATCTGTGGAACATGTTTTACACTGTGCCCTCTCTATAGTTATGGTTGTGCAACATAAATATTACATGTTTAATATATTCTAATTGTTGATACATTCTGACCAATTGATTTTAATTTCGTTCGGTTACAAGACTAATGATGGGACCCCTGTTTCTATTGCGAGGGTACCCATCAGTCAATTCAAGATCCAATTTTCCCCTTTGAACTATGGATAGTTCACTTCAACGACACCGACAGGAAACATGCACCCGTGCCTATCTCAAGCTAAGTGTTTTTCATATGTGGAACCTTCACTCTTTTAATTTTGTAGATTATTTATGATCATTACTTTATTCTTAATGTTTAATTTTTGTTGGCTTCTGTCTCCACAATAATTACTAATTCTCAGTTTCCTTGCAGGATTTAAACATTCACACTCAACGGATTCAGGACAATGCCTTGCTCAAAAAAGGTATTCGAGTTTCAATTCTAGTTTTTAGTTTGAAGGTTCAGATTCGAGTTTCCAATGGTACTGGGTTCTTACCCAGGGTACTATGTTTGTAAAAATTTGGATCCAAAGCCTATAGCTATACAGATCATATATTATTTTATGTTTAAAAGGACGCACAGATATTTCTTCAACCCAAACAAATATTGTTGCAATTCTGAGCAGTCTCTGTAATATGTATTATATAACTTGAAAACTTTGTTTATGGTTTTCTATGGGGTAACCGAACTGTAAATTTCTATGCCTTTGGTACAGTGTTATCAATGGAAAATTTACTTGAATTTCTCATGTGTCCAAGCGTCGATAATCTTGTTGTATAAGAGTACTTAGATGTTTACCCAGTCCTGAAATTGTGTGCAAGAAACTACATATATATATAGATATAATTCTATTCTTTCCTTTCTTTCCATAATTTCATTTGGCTTTTACCATAGGCAATGTCCCTTAAATTAAAAGCCTATACTTATAAATGTATATCTACCTACATGGTAATGATTATAATTTCCAGGAAATAGATTTATTTCCTTTAGCTTGATTTCATTTACTATGTACAAGTATCTTTACATAACTCAACCTCCTTAATAGCTAACATACACCGTATCTTTATTATTTTACTAAATGAATAAAAACAAATTGTAAAGGCTTATACTCCACTTCCTTTCATTATATCAGCTATTAATCAAATACAACAATTCAACAATAAAATAAGTAGAGGTACATATCTGAACAAAGTGTTGGGACAACAAATGGAACAGCCAAGTTCCACCCAACCATAGAACAGAACAACCAAACTACTTGCTCCGCTCACCCCCTAGCCTGACCATGAATCCATAAGGGCGAACTCCAATGCTCCTCTTTTGCTATATTCCTCTTTCAAATCAGATAATTCCCCTTGCCTCACACTCAGAATAGTGCTCATAACAACAAGTGATATCCTTTCCCATCATACTAGTCAGCGTCCTGCCTCCTCCCATATTCTCTATATGCAAAAATTATCTTGTGCCTAGGTCTTTTTCCCCCCTTTGGGAATTTTTGTATCTTTACAAATCCCTGATTTTCAGGGGTTGTCCATGGCCAAATTCCTCATTTTCCACTTGTAAAATTCAGCCCTGAGGTAGTTCAAGCCTCTTCCCCACTCATGGATTAATGGTCAGTTGATTTCAACATGGCTCTTCCATTTGTCCTTCAGCAATTAATATAAAACTATTTGTCTTTTACAAGTTTCATAGTCAAAGAGTTGGTTGGGCAAATCAAATCTTTGCCCAATAGTCACAATAATTAATTACAATTAATAAATTCCAAATTTGGAATTTCCATAAATGGAAATAATTTTCCAAATATGAATTTGCCAAAAACGAAAATAAATTCCGAAGTGCATACAGAATTTAATAATAATTTATTTTTAGGGGGATATTACACAAAGGGGAGGATTTTCCCTAGTTTCCTAATGTCCCATTGGGTGTTGCAACTGAGATTCATCTTGCCTACTCTCATAGGTATATTGCATGTGATATACCTTCTCCTAGTGATTTTCAGGTGGTTGGTGGACAATTACGGATTGCCTTGTTCAATGTAGAGGATGCTAGGTTCCTCCCACTATTACTGTCAACTATTTCACACTTGATTGGTGATGGTAAGTGCATTAGCTACGTGATTTTATATTATGTGGATTCTTTGATATAGAGGCCATGACTTACTAGGTGGTCTGCCATTTTCTTGAGGCAGTTTTGTATAGCACTCGATAGATGCCATGCTATGATAGATGGGAGGGTGAACTTCCCATTCACTTTAGAGTTATTTTTTTTTATTTTTTGAGAGGTTTCCAGGCACGAGGCCTAGTTTTTTTCGTCGGCCTCCTAGGCCGATGTCCGAGGTGTAGATGCACATGTGGGGCGAGATGATTCCCAAGAGGGGCATGCCCAATTTTCCAGCTAGGATTTCCAGGGAGGCACTTGATCTATTATCCAATGAGGAAGATCATGTTTTCATGATGGTTTCGTGCCCTTACGAGAGGATGAATTGGCGAGGATGCCTCAACATCCTCTTCAGAGTGGATGAGCCACTAGATGATCGAGGTAAGATTTAAATTAATATTGTACTTTCATTTTATTGTCTTACTAAATTAGAATAAATTTTATTCTAGCATGTTCTTTAACGTATTTTATTAAATGTTTTAATGAAATTGTCTACTAATTATTAAATTGTGTTATATTTTGCAGATATTGACACATTTGTTGGGTACATGCCTCCTCCCCCTCCACTTGATGCATATGAGGAGATGGTTGAGGCTACAGCGGGTCAGATTCATCAACCACATATACCACCTGGCATGTGGTGTAGGCTAGATATCAGATATAGGATGGAGGTGTGTGACAGACTGAGTGCAGTTTTGGTTGGCGCGGGAGTCTTCCCTGTCCAGATGAGAGACATCAGGGATGAACCTGATCTCTTGCATCTCTGGACGGACTTGCCATGCAATATGATGTCTCTTATGCATCATATCATTGGAGCTGCCTGATTACTGTTAGGGATGATGGATGGCACATAATTCAACACTAATGATGATGAGGGTGGTGATGATGATCATCAAGGTGGTGATGGTGGCGCTTTTGCTTCAGTACCTCCTCCTAGTCCTTCTCTGGGTGATGGAAATGCTTCTTCCTCAGTACCTCCTCCTTGTCCTTTGGGTGCTAATGTTGATCATGGTGTAGGTGATCATGGCGATGTTGCAGATCAGGGTGGTGATATTTTAGATCAAGGTGGTGATGTTTATCAGGGTGGTCATTATTCTTTTGCTTCAATAACTCTTCCTCCTCCTCCTTCACCTCACTCGGATGAACAGGGAGCATCACCTATTCTTCCACAACATGCTTCGCTTGAGATACTACGACTAGATATTTAGTTATAGCATTTATTTGTATTGTTGACCAAATATGTACATTATAGCAGTTATGTTACTTATTCATATATATATATATATATATATATATATAACATTTTTTTGTTCATGTTGATGTACTTAATTTATATGTTTGTGTTGATGTTGATGCACTCAAATTATATGTTTATGTTGATGTTGATGTTAGGTCATGTTAAATTATATTAATCTTCAACCTTACTTTGTATCGCAAATTTACAAACTAAAATACCAATGTTATCATGCTTTTGTAGCTAAGAGGTCTTGAAAAGTAAATAAGTTATAAAAAAGGGTAAAGATATGTGAGAATTGGTCCTTATTTCAAGAATATTGCTTTTGTTCATAAGTTCATAATGAACAATCAAAAATAGTTATGATAATCCCAATTATTAGTATTTATAAAATATTTGTGATATTTTAACTTCCTCTTAATTGTAATTTGGTCATATGTTTTTATATTCCCATAATTAATACAAGTCTCAAAATCTCTAAGTCGACATTTTTTTACTATAATATAAGGATGCATGAATATCAAACTTAACCAAGAAAAGAAAATTAGTTATAAAAAAGGGTAAAGATATGTATTATGTTATTAATTAAATTTTAGGCAAATTAAAAGTAAATTACATTAATCTTCAACCTTACTTTGTATCACAATTTTACAAACTAGTTTACTTGAAAGTACATAATATATTATATTTATTATATTACATAATATATTATGTACTTTATTTTTATGTAATATCTTAAATATATATTATTATATGGGTTTAGAGAGGGACACATGCATTAGTTATTTAAGGAAAATGATGGTTTTGTTTTTAAAAACTCACTTAAGATGCTCATTTTAGATCTGAATATTCCCCTAATTAACTAATACAATATAATACGATATGGTAATGATATGAAATGGTGGGTAACAAAAATACATTTTAAAATTATGATATAAAATATTTGATATTTACAATCCAATAATATATTGTTTTTTAAAGTAAAAGTTCAAATTAAAATACTAAAAGTTAAAATATCATCTAGATTTATAATGGAAAAATATTTATATCATTTACACATAACATTTAATTATATCATCCAATCTAAAAATTAATAATATTTCTATCAAATTTTAAATACTAAAAACATTATTTTTTTAATAATCAAATTATTAAATCCATTATAGATTTGAAAACATAAAATAAGTAATTACAAAATAAAACATGTATAATATATCACTCTTTGTTGTCATCGCCCCTATTATCTTCCTCGTTTGGCATGATAACATTGTTGTTCTCAAAAATATGTTTTGATCTAGGGTCGTGTCTTAATACAAACCACTAATCTCTATCCAACACATCCGGGTTAAAAAAACACTTGGTTGCAGTGTTTTGGAAAAACATAAGGCTCCTTAGCTTCATCCCACATCTTTTTAGAGTTGATACATATCATCCCACTATCACGATATTCCTTTACATTATTCTGATCAAAGGTGTCCCACCACTTTCACCTAAAAATAACACATTAGAAAGAAGATAAGTCCACTCGAATGATCTCGTGTATATTTCCGACATAACCTAACTTCCCATGTATGGTGTGTTGATCGCGGTGGCTAGCATGACTAAATTGGTCGAACTTGACTTATACTCAACAATCTTGTGTCACATGTACATCATCGACATCCTCTGTGAGAAAATAATGTCCATATGCCCACATAGATGGGAACAAATGAACCTATAAAAAAATGAACAAATCACAGTGTCAATATGTGTCTAATAACCCAACCATTAAAATATAAAATAGCATAGATGTACTTACAATTCAAATGTGCATTATGAATTTAAAAATTATGTACACAAATATATTATTATCGAGTTGTTGCAACCAACTACTATGTTTAGTGCATCCTCTTCTTCATGCGGGTAATGACCGGATGCACCATATTTCTCTCTGACTTGGTCAACAACCCAAATGTTGGGGTATATAATTGGCATAATTTATTTTAAATGATTAGGATAAGGCATGATTCTACCATTCAACCATTTGAATTCTTTCATGTCACTTTCCCTCCTCTTTTGTTCGTACAATGTGACCCATAGTTGTGTTGCTTCTGAATTGTAAAGAATGAATTTATTGATGGAATCAATTTCTAAATTCGTTTTTGTATTCACGAAATGAAACCAACATATAGTACATATGAGATCATGATAAAAACATACATTATGAACTTTAGTGTGACTAGTTACTGTGTATAAATTTGACAAACGATAAGTCACTTACTCTTTATCAAGCGCCTTTTTCCATTCGTTTGGAGAATCTCCCCTTCTCTTTTTTATTCATCCATTATGTCATCCCAATTCACTGCACCTCATGTTTTTTTGATCAGATTGATGTAATCACTGGAATAATAGAAAGACTCATATGATATGTAACCCTCTTCCATAGACCCTTCGGTTTTTTCCCTTTTACAAATAAATCATTTCAATTTCTTCATGTACCTCTCTAAAAGAAACATCCAATGATAGGAGACCACCCCGACTAATTCAACCTCATCTACCAGGTGAATTAGAATATGAACCTGCAAGTCCATGAAACTCGGCGGTAGTTCTTTCTCAAACATACAAACAATATTAGCTATCTCTTGATGCCACTATGTAATGATAGCCATATGAATCTCATTTGATGTGATCCAACATACAAATGTAGATAATTTAGATATGGCAGGCATTAGGTCATGGGGGAAGTCATGTGACGTAGAGTCCCCTTCTCTCCTCGAGGTTGCTCGACCTCCCTTTCTAGGATCGTTCAATTTTGTGAGTCGAATCGACTCTTCGGGGCCCTACTAGCCCCAAAATTGATTTAACATAGGACCCTTATCTCCTTAGGTGTAGGTCCTATGTAACCCGCGAGCCCTTTTCCTGGCACTCTTGGAAATTTTAAACTGGTGGGCGCTAGTGCCTTCCGCTAGGCCCCTCTCCTCATATGACCTCGGTCTATGACCCGACACTAAACCCTAAGGTGCTTTCAAACTTCGGGCTTCATCCATTTCAACTACAGCTGAAGCCTTTTTACCCAAACCCTAAACCGACAAACTTACCCGGACGGGGTCTATGACTCACGTTCCTCCAACAGCCAACGGTTGTTATCCGCTTCAAAACTTCGAGCTTCGATGGTTTTGGATGCAGCTAATTCCAAACTCCCCAAATTCCAAACCGGCGAAAACACTTAGACCAGATCTATGGCCCATGATCCTTTTACAGCCAATGACTATGATATACTTCATAACTCCGGTGTTCAAAAGTTTTGAACGTTCCAACGCCATTTTCCCCCAAAGTACTTCTACACGAAGCTATGGATCGAGCATCACGTGCTCATCTCAATCCATGGTTGAGATTTTCCTTTCATTTCCCCTTCAAGGGACTTGCAGTCAATGCCCATTTTCTCCCTTTCTTCCAGAGTATCAAACCTCCGAAGTAAACCTATACTCTCCATGTGTCCCTTCATTCATCAATGACTCCTATTGACTTCAGGAGTTCATTAATTTTTCTCTTCGGGGATTTTGTCTCCAATTTCCCTGAAGTGTCGTATCACCGAAGTGATAGATCTGACACCACATGTCCAAGCAACTGATGGCTAGGATTTGGCTTCTTACCTTTTGGAGCTTCGAACGAGTTATGGTCAACTCTCTGCTTTCTCCTTAGATTTCCCTTGAAGTCCATGATCTGTTGGTGTGTGCCCTTCCAAGATCGATAATTACGATGGAATTCAATACTTCGCACTTCAGGAGTTTTGGCTCCACGACACTTGCTTTCCTCTGAAGTGCTACTGACACCTTTCCACTTCTGATGGATGGATCTGATGAACTTTGGTTCTCTAGCCTTTAGGAGTTCTAGCTCCAACAAACTCCACTTTCTCCCAGAGTGACTTTTCTCTGAAGTGGCAGATCTTCTACCACGCATCCCTTCCTCACGAACGGCTACAATTTACTTCGTAACTTCAGGCTTCGGGAGTTTTACACACTCCACTCTCACTTTTCTCCGAAGTGATTTCCTCTGAAGTACGTGGATCTCCACCATGTACCCTTTTGGATCTAACGGTACAGATTTACTTCGTCGCTTTGGGAATTTGACGATTTTTCTTCTACTCCACCCATATCTCTCGGAGATCTTTCTCACGAACTCTCTGATATTTTTCCACATGTCCCTCCAGACAATGGATGACTCTTATTGTCTTCAGAACTTTGGGACTTTGGCAAGTCTGCTCTCCTGTTCACTTAAAGAGGGTTTAAGTCTCGTGCACTTTCCTGGATCCAATGGTTGTTGATCCTTTGCACCCATATCCAATGGTTGGGATTTGTCCTTCTATTGTGCACGCTCCTCCTGGTGTCTGGATGTCATATTCGAAAGTCCAGATCTATCCTTGCAGTTGATCTGATGGTTCTTGTGGCTCCTCCCCCCGAGCTTCACCACTTCCTCCCAAATTGGGAAAATTTTGCAAGTATCCAAAGGTTGTGGCCTTTGAACCTCCTGCGATCCTGGATACTATGGGTCTCATATGCATTTCTCCTCCTGATCTTCAGGACTTGGAATAATTCCAACTCTACGCACTCCTTGTGCTCTACGTGAAAACTTGCACTACTTCTCCTAATCTTTCACTTTCTCAGTATCCTAAGGGTCTCGAGCCTCTAATTCCTTCAAAAGGACTTTATGGTGCCCTCCTGGCAACACAACTCTCTTCCTCCTGAGATTTTGAACTTAGAATAAGTTCACATTTTCGTGCACTCCTTGCACTTGTTTGAATATTCAGACTTTCTCAACACCTATCGAAGTTTTGGCCTGGTCCACTCCTTGCACAAGCCTTCCTCTTGAATACTAAATCCTTTAGGTTCACTGATGCATTCATTTCATCTACTCAACGAACACTTATGTAGCTCCTTTCTACAATCTATGAAGTTGACTATCTCCTGGCGCAAACTTGCACTCGCTCAATGCACTCCTTGCAAAGCCTTTCCTTCAGAGTATTTAGCAACTCTTAAGTGTCTCTCCTACCTATCTACTAGAGTGTTTAGTAAATTTATGGGTGTCTTCCTCTAATGCTTCTCTCTGAACTCGAAACAGAGTTCTCTTGTGCACTCCTTGCACCTTCTCAATGCCCTCCTGGCAGATTTCTACAGAGTATTCAACAACTCTATTTTATGTGCCTTCTCTTGCACAGTTCCTCCTCCAAGGTGTTCAGCAAACTTGATATTCCTCTTTAAGTCTGAGACTATCTTTTTGTTCCCTTCTAGCATGTTCTTCTATGAACTCAAAGCAAAGTTCAGATACACACTCTTTGCTTTGGCTCACACAGTTCTCGGCACTCTGTCATGCACTCCTTACATTTAGCCTAAAAGAACCCAGAAATAATCCAACAAACTCACAGATAGACAGTGAAGTCTATCTTATCCCTGCAGATGAAAACCTGTCATACACATCTACAACATATACACACATAAACACATAGATGACAACAATCATAAACATTCACCACACAGGAATTCATAAACAATGAAATCTTTTATTTTGTATTAATATATGAATGTTAATTACAATGTGTGAGCTCACAATGCAACTGAGTCTCGACTCTCTCCTTGGCTTACAATGTTTTTCTCTCTCAAGCTTTAGCAGCCTCTACTGGGCATATCATACAATTCTTTATACATGAGGGGCTCAAAGAGATTTCCTTCTAAGCTACCTTAGTGACATCCTATCACAATTAAAACACCTATCTATTGAGGCTTATTACAATAAAAGACCACGTACATCTCATATCTGAGGAAAAGTTCAAGATCTGTACAACTCAGATCAATTTAAAGGACTTTCTACCTATTTCATGTACAAAGGAATCAACTCGGCTCTTCCAACCTTAAATCATTTAATTTTCTTTAATTACATTTAAAATTTAAATTCGAGGGAAAAATGAGAGGGTTGGCACCTCTCCCATCCTTGAATGTGCTTTGATGTGTTTGAATGATTGCATGTGTTTAGGTGGAACGGATGCTCCTACATCATACTCCATTGTTGGGAAAATCATGATCTCCTCTGCTACACTGTTGAAATCCCCCCTGGATCCCAAACTTTCCCATGGAGTTGTCCACCTACTCCTCTGGTATGTTTTTGTTGTTGATGCTTCCCTACTACTCTTGCAGGTTATCTTCTTCTACTCAGCTTCTCCTTGATGGAATTCTTCTCTCCTGCTGATTTCACCATCAGCTCTCTAATTTCCTCAATCACTATGTCATGTTGATTCATTGGATAGCGCCTTGGTAGTCTTCTTTGTTGTTGTATATCCTCATGTTGATCTATGGGTAGATCAACCTGATCTCCCACTCTGTTGTTATATCATGTGGCACTTACTTGTCATTTTGTTGCAGACTCCAACTCTGCAGTCCCCTTACTGATTGTTGCTCAGCTTCCTCCTCTTCCAATTCTCCTTGTGTTGGCATGACTCCATGTTCTTCCAGTTGCTCCTCAGGCTGGTATTCTTCTCCAATATACATGATTGTCTCTTGGGAGCCATTTTTTGGTTCTAGAATGTTCAACCAATCCTCCAATATCTCCAACTCTTGATCCCATGGAGTGAGCATCTTAAATGTATGCTCCTCATCTTATGTTGCTAGTGCAGATTATGCATTATTCTCCTTCTCCTCTTCTAGGACATTCCTTGATGGTTGTATTTCATTTGTTGCACCTGAAATTTGTGCATTGGACTCTACTGGGCTAATTGGCAGGAATATCTCAATTCCCCCAATGATCAGAATACTCCTCTGATCCTCCTCCAATAGAACTCCTTGTTGATATGAACTATCAGTTGAGTTCCTTTCTTCTCCCTTGCCCACCTGGAAATATGGGATTCCACTTCTACCCTCCTGAAATTCTATGAGATCAATCGATCTCATCTCATTTCCCTCATGGAAATATGAATTTTCATCACTGCCCTCCTAGTAGTTCATGAGATCTTTAACTGGTCTATTTTTCTCCTCATCACTTAGGCCTTCTCCAACCTCTTGCTCATAGATGTGAACCACTTTCTCTATGTCACTGAGGGTTTAATCTTTCCTTAGCCACCTCCTTAAAACTTGTTTCTTCCTTCGGTACAGCGACTTCTGGATAGGCCACTTTTCTTTCTGCTTCATTGGCCATTCATACCTCTAGTGTACCTAGGATTCCTATTGCATCTTCAGCGTTATCCTGTCGATTTTTTCTCTTATTTCCTCGAGCTCTTTGTCCATTTCTTCCTTACACATCTTTTGGCGGTCTTCTCTTCGACCATGCTCATGGCCTTCAGTAGCCATCTTATTCTCTTACCTTCCCTCCTGGCAAGTCTGTTGGTTACCCTGCAACTAAGAGCGCCTCCATATTTTCCTCATGCCTGTAAAAATAAAAAACAGGCTCTAATACCACTTGATGGTATCAGACAGAATATTTTCCTAGGCTCTGATACCACTTGATGTAGACCCCCTTTCTCTCCTCGGTGTTTCTTGACCTCCCGGTCTAGTATCGTTCAATTCTATGAGTCGAATCAGCTCTTCGAGACCCTATTATCCCCCAAATTGATTTAACACATGCCCCTTATCTCCTTAGGCACAGGTCCTATATAACCCACATACCCTTTTCCTGGCTCTCTTGGCAATTTTAAAATGGCAGGCGCTAGCTCCTTTCGTTATGCCCCTCTCATCATATGACCTCGATTTGTGACCCGGGGATAAACCCTAAGGCGCTTCGGTACTTCGGGCTTCGATCATTTCAACTACAGTTGAATCCTTTTTACCGGAACCCTGAACCAGAGAACCTACTTGGATGGGATCTACGGTTCACTTTCCTCCAACAACCAATGGCTATGATCTGCTTTGAAACTTCGGGCTTCGGTAGTTTTGGATGCAGTTGATTCCAAATTCCCCAAAGTCCAAACTGGTGAAAACACTTGGACTACATCTACGGCCCACGCTCCTTTTACATCCAACGACTATGATCTACTTTGGAACTTCGGTATTCAGGAGTTCTGAATGTTCCAATGCCCTTGTTTCCTGAATTACTTCTACGCGAAGCTATAGATCGAGTGCCACATGCTCATCTCAATCCATGGTTAAGATTGTCCTTTGGTTTCCCCTTCAGGAAGCTTGCATTCAACACCCCTTTACTCTCTTTCTTTTGAAGTATCAAACCTCTGAAGTAAACCTCTACTCTCCACGTATCCCTCTGTTCATCAACAACTCTTGTTGACTTCGGGAGCTTGATACTTTTCCTCGAAGTGTCGTATTACCAAAGTGATAGAGCTGATGACACATGTCCAAGCAACTGTTAGCTAGGTTTTGGCTTCTTATATTTTGGATATTTGGATGACTTCTGATCAATGCTCCATGTTCTCTTTAGCATTCCCTTGAATTCCACGATCTGGTGACGTGTGTACTTCCCATATCAATAGTCACGATGGACTTCGCTACTTCGTGCTTTGGGATTTTTGGCTCCACCACACTCTCTTTCCTCCGAAGGGTATGACCTTCGAAGTGAAGGATATATTGACACATGTCCACTTATGATGGATTACACTAATGAACTTCAATGCTCCGGCGTTTGGGAGTTCTATCTCCAACAAACTATGCTTTCTCCTAAAGTGACTTTTCTCCGAAGTGGCAGATCTTTTGCCACGCATCCCTTCCTCACGGACAACTATGATTTACTTCATTACTTCGGGATTTAGGAATTTTTCACACTCCACTCTTTCTTTTCATTGAATTTATTTCCTCCGAAGTATGTGGATATCCACCATGTACCCTTCCAGATCCAACAGTCCAGATTTACTTCACCACTTCAAGACTTCGGTGATTTTGCTTCTTCTCCACACAGATCTCTCGGAGCTCTCTCTCACGAACTCTATGATATTTCACCACCTATCCCTTCGTACAATGGATGGTTCCAATTGGCTTCAAAACTTCGGGACATCGGCGAGTCCTCTCTCTTGTGCACTTAAAGAGGGTTTAAGTCTCATGCACTTACCCAGATCGAACGACTGTTGATCCTTCATGCCCAGATCCAATGGTTGGGATCTATCCTTCTCCTATGTGCACTCCTCCTGGTGTCTGGACATTGGATTTGACTGTCCAAATCTCTCCTTGCAGCTGATCTGGCGGCTGTTGTGGATCATCCTCCTGAGCTTCGCCACTTCCTCTCGAATTGGGAAAATTTTGCAAGTATCCAAAGGTTGTGGCCTTTGAACCTCCTGCGAGCCTGACTACTCTGGGTCTCATCTACATTTCTCCTCTTGAGCTTCAGGACTTGGAATAATTCCAACTTTGTGCACTCTTTGTGCTCTACATGAAAATTTTCACTACTTCTCCTAAGCTTTCACTTTCTTAGTATCCTAAGGGTCTCAGCTCTCTGCTTCCTTCAAAAGGAATTTTTGGTTCCCTCCTGGAAACACAACTCTCTTCCTCCTGAGCTTTTGAACTTGGAGTAAGTTCACATTTTTGTGCACTCCTTGCACATATATGAATCTTCAGACTTTCTCAACATCTGTCGAAGTGTTGGCCTGGTGCACTCATTGCACAAGTATTCCTCCTGGATACTGAATCCTTCAGGTTCACTGATGCATTCCTTGCATCCTCTCAATGAACACTTGCAAAGCTCCTCTCTACAGTCTATGAATTTTACTGTCTCCTTGCGCAAACTTGCACCTGCTCAATGCACTCCTTGTAGAACCTTTCCTTCAGAGTGTCCAGTAAATATAAAGTATCTCTCCTACTTGTCTACCAGAGTGTTTAGTAGCTATGTGGGTGTCTTCCTATGAAACTTCTCTCTAAACTCGAAACAAAGTTCTCTTGTGCACTCCTTGCACCTTCTCAATGCCCTCTTGGCATATTTCTACAGAGTATTCAACAACTATGTTTTATGTGTCGTCTCCTACACAACTCCTCCTCCAAGGTGTTCAACAAACTTGAGGTTTGTCTCTGATTCTGAGACTATCCTAGTGTGCCCTCCTGGCACGTTCTTCTTTGAACTCGAAGAAGAGTTCAGATATGCACTCCTTGTGTTGGCTCACAAAGTTCTCAACACTTCGTCATGCACTCCTTGCATTTATCCTAAAAGAACACACAAATAATCCAACAAACTCACAGACAGATAGTGAAGTATATCTTATCCTTGCAGATGAAAACTTATCATACACATATACATCATATACACACATAAACACATAGATGACAACATTCATAAACATTCACCACATAAGAATTCATAAATAGTGAAATATGTTCTTTTGTATTAATATTTGAATTTTAATTACAATGTGTCAGCTTGGACTGCAAATGAGTCTCAGATCTATCCTTGGCTTACAATGGTTTTGTCTCTCAAACTTTAACATCCTCTATTGGGCATATCATACAATGATTTATACATGAGGGGCTCAACGATCTTTCCCTCCAAGCTACCTTAGTGACATCCTATCACAATTAAAATGCCTATCTACTGAGGTGTATTACAATAAAATACCATGTACATCTCAAATCTAAGGCAAAGCTCAAGATCTATACAACTCAGACCATATTAAAGGCCTTTCTACCTACTGCATGTACAAATGCATCAACTTGGCGCTTCCAGCCTTACATCATTTAATTTGATTTAATTACATTTAAAATTTAAATTCGAGGGGAAAATGAGAGGGTTAGTGCCTCTCCCCTTATTGAATGCGCTTTAATGTGCTGGAATGTTGGTGCATGATTAGGTGGAAAGGATTCTCTTGCATCATACTCCACTATTGGGAAAACCATGAGATCCTGCTCATGAGCTCCTCTACTACATTGTTGAAATCCCCCCTGGATCCCAAAATTTCCCATGGATTTGTCCACCTGCTCCTATGGTATGTTGTTGTTGTTGTTGCTTCTCTTCTACTCTTGCAATTTCTCTTCTTCTGCTCATCTTCTCCTTGATGGAATTCTTCTCTCCTACTGACTTCACCATCAGCTCTCTGATTTCCTCAATCAATCTGTCCAGCTGATTCACCGGATGGCTCCTTGGCAGTCTTCTTTGTTGTTTTATCTCCTCATGTTGATCTATGGGTAGATCAACCTGATCTCCTAGTCTGTTGTTATCTCATGTGGCAATTACTTTCCATTATGTTGCAGACTCCAACTCAACAGTCCCCTTACTGAGTTGTTTCTCGGCTTCCTCCTCTGACATTTCTCCTTGTTCTGGCATGACTCCATCTTCTTCCAACTACTCCTCAAGATGTCATTCTACTCTAATATGCATGATTGTCTCTTGAAATCCATCTTATGGTTCTAGATTGTTCAACCAATCCTCCAATATCTCCAACTATTGCTCCCATGGAGTGAGCATCTTAATTGTATGCTCCTCCTCTTTTACTTTTGGGGCATATTTTGCAGTCTGCTCCTTCTCCTCCTCTAAGGCAATCCTTGTTGGATGTATTTCATCTGTTTCACCTAAATTTATGCATTGGCCTCTGCTCGGCTTATTGGTAGGAATATCTAAATTCCCCCAATTATCAGAATACTCCTATGATCCTCCTCCATCAACACTCCTTGTTGATTTGAACTCTCGGCTGATTTCCTCTCTTTTCCCTTACCCACATGGAAATCTGGGATTCCACATCTACCCTCCTAGAAGTCTATGAGATCAACCGATCTCATCTCATTTCCCTCCTAGAAATCTAAATCTTCATCACTTCCCTCCTGACAGTTCATGAGATATTTAACTGATCTCTTCTCTCCTCATCACTGAGGCCTTCTCCAACCTATGGCTCACAGATGTGAACCACTTTCTCTATGTCACTGAGGGTTTCATCTTTCCTCATCCACCTCCTCAACACTTATTGTTTCCTTCAGGCCAACAACTTCTGGATAGGCCACTTTTCTTTTTGCTTCATTTCTCATTCATACCTCCAGTGTACCTAGGCTTCCTGTTGCATCTTCAGTGTTATCTTATCGAGCTCTGCTCTTATTTCCTCGAGCTCTTTTTCCATTTTTTCCTTATGCATATGTTGGCAGTATTCTCTTCAAGCACGCTCATGGCCTTCAGTAGCCATATTCTTCCATTACCTTCCCTCCTAGAAAGTCTGTTGGTTACCCTACAACTGAGAGCGCCTCCATATTTTCCTCCTACCTGTAAAAATAAAAAAAATAGGCTTTAATACCACTTGATGGTATCAAACATAACCTTTTCCTAGGCTCTGATACCACTTGATGTAGACCCCCCTTCTCTCTTCGGGGCTGCTCGACCTCCCGGTTTAGGATCATTCAAATATCTGAGCCGAATCGGCTCTTCGGGACCCTATTAGCCCCCAAAATGATTTAACGCAGGCCCCTTATCTCCTTAGGCATAGGTCCTATGTAAACCATGGGCCCTTTTCCTTGCGCTCTTGTAAATTTTAAAATGGCGGGCGATAGCTCCTTCCACTAGGACCCTCTCCTCATATGACCTCGGTATGTGACCTAGGGATAAAACCTAAGGTGCTTCAGAACTTTGGGCTTCATCAATTTCAACTGCAGCTAAATCCTTTTTACCTGAACCCTGAACCAGAGAACTTACCTGGATGGGATCTACGACTCAAGTTCCTCCAACATCCAATGATTGTGATCCACTTCAGAACTTTAGGCTTTGGCAGTTTTTGATGCAGTTGATTCCAAATTCCCCAAACTTCGAACCAGAGAAAACACTTGGACCGGATCTACGACCCAGGCTCCTTTTATAGAAAATAGTTTTGATCTACTTCAGAACTTCGATTTTCTAGAGTTCTGAATGTTCCAACACCCCTTTTCCCTAAGGTACTTCTACACGAAGCTATGAATCGAGCACCACGTGCTTGTCTCAATCCACTACTGAGATTGGCCTTTGGTTTCCCCTTTGGGAAAATTGCATTCAATGCCCCTTTTCTATATTTCTTTCAGAGTATCAAACCTTTGAAGTAAACCTCTACTCTCCACGTGTCCCTCTGTTCATCAACGACTCCTGATGACTTCAGGAGTTTGGGACTTTTTCTCTTCGAGGATTTTCTCTACACTCCACTCTCACTTTTCACTGAAGTTATTTCCTCTTAAGTATGTGGATCTTCACCATGTACCCTTTTGAATCCCCCTTCTGAATCCAATAGTCCATATTTACTTCACCACTTCAGGACTTCAACGATTTTGCTTCTGCTCCATGCAGATCTCCCAGAGCTCTTTCTCACGAACTATCTGATATTTCACCACCTGTCCCTCTAGACGATGGATGGTTTTGAATGCCTTCGAAACTTCGGGACTTCGTCGAGTCCACTCTCCTTTGTAGTTAAATAGGTTTTAAGTCTCGTGCACTTACCCAGATCCAATGACTATTGATCCTTCTCACCCAGATCTAATGATTGGGATCTGTCCTTCTCTTGTTCGCGCTCCTTCTGGTGTCTAGACATGGAATACGATGGTCCATATCTCTCCTTGCAGTTGATCTGATGGTTATTGTGTCTCCTCCTCCTAAGCTTCACCACTTCCTCCTAAATTGGGAAAAAATTTCAAGTATCCAAAGGTTGTGGCCTTTGAACCTCTTGCAAGCCTCGCTACTTTGGGTCTCATCTGCGTTTCTCCTCTTAATCTTTGGTACTTGGAATAATTCTGAATCTGGGCACTCCTTGCACTATGCATGCAAAATTTCACTACTTCTCCCGAGATTTCACTTTCTCGGTCTCCTAAGGGTCTCAACACTCTACTTCCTTCAAAAGTACTTTTTGGTTCCCTCCTGGCAACACAACTCTCTTCTTCCTAAGATTTTGAACTTGGAGTAAGTTCACATTTTCATGCAATCCTTGCACTTGTCTGAATCTTCAGACTTTCTCAACACATGTCGAAGTGTTGGCCTAGTGCAATCCTTGCACAGGTCTTCCTCCTGAATATTGAATCCTTTAGGTTCACTGAGGCATTTCTTGCATCCCCTCAATGCACACTTGTGGAGATCCTCTCTACAGTCTATGAAGTTGATTATCTCTTGGCATAAACTTTCACTCACTCAATGCACTCCTTCGATATCCATTCCTTCAGAGATTTCATCAACTCTGAAGTATATCTCCTACCTGTCTACCAGAGTGTTCAGTAACTATGTGAGTGTCTTCCTCTGACACTTCTCTCTAAACTTGAAATAGAGTTATCTTTTTCACTCCTTGCACCTGCTCAATGCCCTCCTGACGGAGTTCAACAGAGTATTCAGAAACTTTGTTTTATGTGCCTTCTCCTGCACATTTCCTCCTCCAAGGTGTTCAACAACCTTGAATTTCCTCTCTGAGTCTGAGACTATCCTGGTGTTCCCTACTAGCACGTTCTTCTTTGAACTCAAAGCAAAGTTCAGATACACACTCCTTGTGTTGGTTCACAGAGTTCTCGACACTTTTTCATGCACTCCTTGCATTTAGCCTAAAAGAACCCAAAAATAATCCAGCAAACTCACAGACAGATAGTGAAGTCTATCTTATCCCTATAGATGAAAACCTACCATACACATCTACAGCATATACACACATAAACACACAGATGACAATATTCATAAACATTCACCACACAGAAATTCATAAACAATGAAATATGTTCTTTTGTATTAATATATAAATGTTAATTACAATGTGTGAGCTCAGACTGCAACTGAGTCTTGGCTCTATCCTTGTCTTACAATGGTTTTTTCTCTCAACCTTCAGCAGACTCTACTGGGCATATCATACAATTATTTATAAATGAGGGGCTCGATGAGCTTTCCCTCCAAGATACCTTGGTGACACCCTATCACAATTAAAATGCCTATCTATTGAGTCTTATTACAATTAAATACCATGTACATCTCAGATCTGAGGAAAATCTCAAGATCTATACAAATCAGACCATATTAAAGGCCTTTCGACCTACTTCATATACAAAGGCATCAACTCGGCTCTTCCCTCCTTGAATGAGCTTTGATGTGATGGAATGTTGGCACGTGCTTAGGTGGAAAGGATGCTCCTACATCATCATGGTTCACACACCCATGCACAGGCAGAGGATAATGACACTACAAAGTATATTTTTGACATATGTCATACCTTTAGAAGGTTCAAATGGTCATGTGATTTCAACCCCAACAAATGGTCTTAACGCATAGTGAAGCAACGTTGTAGGGAATACCCATATAAATAAGGAACCTTCACACCCAATATAACTTCCTTTTCCAAACAAAGATCTTCTTTCTTCAAAATCCATGGGACATCCCCTTCTTTGAAAGACCAAGAGGGACATCCTCTCCTCTACTTTCTTGTCTTGGTCAATGTTTCTTTCGAATTTTTTAAAGAAATAATATATCTCCTCACAGCCAATGTGTCACTTTCTTTCGATGATATGTTCCTCCATAAAGAAGATGAAACATTTTTAAATATATTCATGGGATCTAGTAAGTGGGAAATATTAATATGCTCCCAATATGGGAGCTCATAAAAGATAGATTTATGTAATCTCCTTATCCTTCTCTCTCTCATATGCTCTATACCATTATGTTGGTGTCATTTTCGCAGACCTTTGGGTTCTCTTTGGTTTACCATTGAAAGCGGATGTTTCTCTTCTATAAGGGTGTTCTTCTAAGAGGAATACCCTCGAGCAGTCGTACATGGATTTCATATGTGGTTGGACCACCTAGCCTTCAAAGAAGGTCCACAACATTTACATCCATGATATCCTTTAGTTACAAGACCTGTAAAATTATTTTATACATGTCACATTAGCGTTTAAGAATAAAACATCAATCACAATGAATTAACTATGAAAATAAATATTGTTATGTATATAAACAAATCAATAAACATATTAATTACCATAGAAAACTCCTAAGCCTTGATAATCATGTGTGGTGTAAGAACATATGTCATACAACGTAAAACTCCTCTCTGTTGTGATGGGTCTTGATACATCATATACATGTATCCCTTCCCATAATTATTTTAATTCATCTACCAATGGTTGTAGGTATAAATACATATTCTTCACTTTCTTTCTACCAGGGACTATAAGAGCCAACATAAGATGTTCATTCTTCATGGAAAACCATGGGGAGATATTGTTATTGATCACTACTAGAGGCCAAACAAAATAGTTGGTGTTTTGGAGGGAATATGGGTTCACACCATCCATTTATATGTTGAGTCATAGCCTTCATACTTCATCCTTGAATTTTCCTGGCCATATATCTTATATATGCTTCATGGTTATTGAATCTGTAGGGATTCGCATAACACCCGACTCACTTATGTGCGAGGCATGCCATACCTGCAACATAGCTAATTCTTTGTAATGAAAGATTATTTGAATCCTTTGGATTATAGGCATGTTCCTCAATATTTTATGAGGAGGACCATGCAATTTACCATTTTTATTTGATTTATGGTACCTATCATGCCCACATTTTGGACATATCTCTTTGTCTGCATATTCTCCTCTATATAGAATACAATCATTCGAACATATATCTTTGTCTGCATATTCTCCTCTATATAGAATACAATCATTTGTACATTCATGATATGACATATACTCAACACCCAACATTTTCAACAACTGCTTTTCCTCTTTGCAAATACCGGGAAAAACATTATCACTAGGAAGAACCTTATCTTTGAATATCCTGCATTCAATGGGAAATAGAAATGTACAAGGTCATTTAACATTTATAAAAGAAACAATTTCTAATGTTGATTGTGGTACAAGATTTCTCAAAATTAATATAAGGCACATGTTGGTCAATTACCTCAATATTTCCAAGAAACATGAGTTTGACATGTCAAATTTTGCTTTCACGTTGTACAGTACATTGTTGTCCCAAGCTAGGTAGACTTTGACCAGGAACTAGGTCCAAAGAGAGGGGTGGTGGAAGCATATTTTAGTCTTTCGAAAATCGTATCATTGATATGAGAATCATCCCCTAGCTCATCGTTCTGGAATGTGTCTAACAACATTGTCTCCATGGCATTTGTATCCCATAAGTAATCATCCATACCAACCTCTTTTTGATTGTCTCCATTACCAACTTCTAAAGAACTACTAGTATTGTTCTAGTCATTCCTAATTAGTGAATATGGATGTAATGGGAATTGAATAGGTGGTTGATTCAATCATTCTTGGTACGCTTCCTCTATGATTTTTTCTCTCATTGCACCCTTCCCTCGGGTTGACACTATTGTGGGTGTTAGAAAAACAGGACTGTGGAGAAATAAAATAAAACAAATGCAGAAATAAAATATAGAAGATACACAATACAATAGAGACACAGATTTATGTGGTTCATCCAGTGTGGGCTATGTCCACCAAAGAAATTGTCAAGTCCTTCCTTTATTATTATCCAGCAAATGAAGGGATACAACCTACAACAAACCCATTGTAACTTCCTCTTCTTTCTCTCACAGTATCTTATCTTAGAATACAATATTCGCCATAATGAATAGCCGCAATACATTTCCCTCATAACAGAGGGTTTCCTTCTAGGGAAAAAAAACCTTAACATAATTTCTACAGTTATATCTGTGACCTTATAATGAACGGTCCATATTTATAACGAAATTACAATATACATTTACAAGACAATTTTTCCTTCAGGGGCCCCCTTGCCCCCGTACCCCCCAGTCAGGGGGATAGCCCCCCCGAACCCTGTAGAGGGGGTAAACCCCCCCCTGCACTCTCCCGCGTGGAAGAGTGTACATACTTATGGGGTGTAAATACTTCATGGGGTATAAACACGGATGAAAACAAAAGACCTCTGAATCAGGAAGAAAATTAGGCTCCACAACCAACAATCTCCCACTTGGAGACTGATCTCAACAACTCCACCATTGTTGTATATGTTGGAATCTGAACCTTCTTGGACCTGGAAAATTTCTCATCTTCATATTCATTCTTGAAGACCAACTGAAAATGAGCAGGAACTCAGTTTCTCCCTGGTTACTCCCTTTGGTAACATGTCTGCAGGATTCTGGCTAGTGTGTATCTTTTCCAACTTAAAATGTCCATCTTCCAAGGCAGATCATATGAAGTGGTACCTCAATTGTGGATGCTTAGTATTAGAATGGAAGGATGAGTTATTTGCAAGATGAATGGCACTCTCACTCTCACAGTACAACCTGTTATTCTCCTGCTTCTTTCCCAATTCCTCCATAAGCCTCTGTAACCAAATCATCTCTTTACTAGCCTTTGTAGTAACAACATACTCTGCCTCTGTTGTTGAAAGTGCAACAACCTTTTGTAGTTTTTAAATCCAACTTATTGTTGTTCCACCTATAGTAAAAATATACCTTGTGGTTATCCTCCTGCTGTCTTTATCACCTGCCATATCTGAATCAACATATCCTTGTAGAAAAGTGTCTGAACCTCCAAAAAATAATGCATGAGTAGCAATACCTCTCAAATACCTAAGAATCCACTTTACTACCTCCCAATGTTCTTTACCTGGATTGTTCATATACCTGCTCACAACTCCCACTGCATCTGCAATATCTGGTCTTGTGAAAACCATTGCATACATCAAGCTACCAACTGTTGATGAATAAGGGACCCTGGACATGTATTCTATCTCCTCTTGTGTCTTGGGACACATTTCCTTAGTTAATTTGAAATGGATAGCTAAAGGTCTACTAACTGGTTTTGCATTCTGCATTCTAAACCTCTCTAACACCTTCTCTATGTACTCACCCTGAGAC
This sequence comes from Picea sitchensis, assembly GCA_010110895.2. Lineage (NCBI taxonomy): Eukaryota > Viridiplantae > Streptophyta > Pinopsida > Pinales > Pinaceae > Picea > Picea sitchensis. Next base: position 81,866 of record SNQJ01S0053672.1, read on the forward strand.
AATGTCAATTTGCGATTTTTCTTATATCTTGTTATTCTCATACCAAGGATTTTCTTTACAGCACCCAAATCAATCATCGCAAATGAATTATATAATTTCTTCTTGAGCACATTTATATCCTACATATTAGACCCTGCAACAAGCACGTCATCTACATACAATAGCAAGATAATATAGCTCCCATTTTCTAGCTTTTTGAAATAAACACAGTGATCAGAATGACATCTACTATAACCATGTTCTGTCATAAACTTGTCAAACTTCAAATACCACTGCTTTGGAGCTTGCTTTAGGCCATACAATATCTTCTTCAACCTGCACACCAAATTCTCCTTCCCTTTGACCTCATACCCCTGTGGCTGCTACATATAAATCTCTTCCTCCAAATACCCATGGAGAAAAGTTGTTTTAACATCTAATTGTTCAAGATGAAAATCTTCTACTTCCACAAGACTTAAAATAGTCCTAATTGAAATCATTTTAACAACAGGAGAAAAGTATTTCATCAAAATCTATACCTTTCTTTTGTGAAAACCCCTTTACAACAAGTCTAGCCTTGTACCACTTTATTCCTCCATCTTCTTCTTTCAACTTGTAAACCCATTTATTATTCAATGCTCTTTTTCCTACAGGCAACTGAACCAATTCCCAAGTATGGTTATTTACCAATGAATCCATTTCCTCTTTCATGCCTTGCTCCCACTTCTTTTTGGTGTCTACTTGCATTGCCTCTTCATAACATTCTGGTTCACCAAAATCAGTCAACAATAAATAATACAATGAAGGAGAGTATCTTTCAG
>SNQJ01S0053673.1:0-27644 GCA_010110895.2 Picea sitchensis
AATTTTCTCAACTATTCGTTGATCAGTGATCGTTTCACCAATGAGTCTGATCTGGTTCACGATGCCCATGACTCTGGTCATGAACTGATCCACTGTTTCAGACTCTGTCATCCTGAGAGTCTCAAATTGTGTCCACAAGGACTACAGTTTAACTGTTTTTACCCTGAAATTTCCTTAGTAAGACGTTTTGAGGATGTCCCAGGCCTGTTTGGAAGTACCAGCACCTGTGATTTTCGAGAATATCGAATCATCCACAGAGTTCTATATCCAAAATTTTGCTTTGTTTTCCTTGGTCCTCAGAGTTGCCTGAGCAATTCTCTGCGCATTTGTCATGGCAGTGAGGGCGGCTGGATCTGGTTCCACATAGCCAAGATCCACTCGTTCCCAGCACTCTTGTGCTTGCAAGAACGACCTCATTCGAAGAGACCAAAATTCGTAATTCTTACCAAGAAGAATCGGACCCTGAGTCGGGCTGAGATTGCTGGTCGACGCCATTTAAAAAATATGCTGAAAAAATAGAGGGAAAAATTTGTATTTACCTCNCAGAGATTGTCAATTGGCCGATGGCCGATGGGAGCTTATCGGGCTTTAGATGGCCCTTGATCTCCTTGCAATGTGACCATGCGCTTTAATGTTAAGGTGCTACGGGCTTTTCCCGTTCTGTGACTTTCAAATCGCCGAAACGCTAAAAAATCGCCTTTGGACTGCTCAACGGTCCAGATCTGCAGTGATCGGATGGTCCAGATCGTATCGGGATATCGCGAATTGGGATTTCGCGATTTCTAATGTCGAGGTTGTCTGTCTCCTCGGTTCCGCGATCGCCGATTTTCCAATGGCGCTGTCCTATCGGGACTTTTCCCGATGGCTTTGATCTTTGCCACGCGTCCCAGCAGATGGACGGTCGTGTGCTTTCCTCACGATTTCGCGATTTAGACGTGCGACCTCTTGGTCTCTCGAATCTCGAAATGTCGATGACTTTTTCTTGTCGGGACTTTTCCCAAATCGCTTTGATCGCCTCCACGTGTCCTAACAGATGGACGGTCCTGATTTCTCCTGGGGATATCGCGATTTGAAATGTCCCGGACTTCTCGTCCCCTGGATCCGCGATTTGCTGAAACCCGAAAAGCCGATGAAATCGCTTATCGGGACTTTTCCCGAAAGCTTCGATTTCTGCCACATGTCCTTCAAAGATGAACGACTCAGATTTGCGTCGGGGATTTCACTGGAAAGAAACCCGATCACTTGTTCTCAGGTTTTGCGATTTCCCGAATCCCGATACGCCGATGGCGCTTTTCTCTTCGGGACTTTTTCCGAATCGCCGGATTTGCGCCACGCATCTAGGATAGATGGACAGCTGAGATCTGATCGGGGTATCGCGTATCGCGATTTCGCGAGTTGCGATGTCAAGTTTCTTTGACAACGTGAAACCGCAAATGTCGAAATGCCGACGGGCGCTGCGATGTTCGCCACGTGTCCGGACAAGCAGACGGCTAAGATCTTATCGCTATATCGCGTATCGCGATTTCGTGAGTTGCGAGGTCCCGTTGCAATGTCTTTGAAAACCCCAAACTCCGAAATCACGATATGACGATGCGTTGATCTGCTGCCACCTGTCCTCTGAAATGGATGACTGTGATCATTTCGGGATTTCGCGATTTCGCGTATCAGAGTTTTTGGAGAGCAAATTCTTTCGCTTGTCCAACTCTCGATTCCCGATTTTGTGATGGAATAGGATCTCGCCACGTGTCTCTTGATCGGAAGGTCAAGATGACGTCGAGATTTCACGACTTTACAAGTCGAAATCACTCCTGTGCATTCTAGAGGGTTAAACCTCGTGCACTTTCTCACTGATCCAACGACTGTCGGGCCTCTGCGCAAGATCTGACAGCTGAAATGATTTCGCCTGTTCTACGCTCTCCTGGTCCCTTATGGACTGGTTTCCCGCCTTGGAACTGTTCGCAGGATGAATTTCACGGCTTCAGTGGTTGTTCTTTGTGCCTGAGATGCGTTCTATCCCGAATTTAACAGAATTTTCTCCTGCGGAAGAAAAGATTCGTGAATCTTTCAAAGATTTGAAAGAATTTCACGGTTTCTTCGTGATCTGCTACAATCTTTGACAGATTTGAGCTATTTTCAAAAATCTTTAAACGATTCAGCCTTCTGCTTGAATCTTTAATGAATTGAAGCGAAATCTTCAAGTTCTTTAAACTTCTTTCGTTTTGCAGCTCTTCTGCGTCAATCTTTGACGGTTCTTTGAGAAAATTGTGCAGGTTTCTTCTTCTGCGATCTCTGCTTCCTCCGCTAGCTTCTCACGACGATCTTTAAAGAGTATTGCAGACAGCTTTCTAAGCCTTGTGAAAAAACTGTGTCGCGTGCTCTCAAGATGTGTGTAAGCTCTGCGCTGTGAGGATCGTGTTGCTCTCCCAGCTGTGTGAAGAGGCTTATTGTTGAAGCTCTGATACCATGATAAATTGTGAAGGACAGAGAAATGCAGAGAGAAAAGAATAGTATATTCAAATGTATGAAGAAGTACTGAAGAGTTACCAACAATAGGAAATAACTGAGCTTATATATGCTCAAGCAAGACAAAAATAGAAAGTACAACTATCCAGTACAGCTGGCAGTGTACGGTCATATTGTTGAGGGTACAATATATTTAACAATATTTTCCTTAGTTGCTACGCATTAGAGTAAAGGTAACGAGTATAAAGGCCAAAATTAGAAATATGATTACATGGATTAAAGACGAAGAGGCAAGAACTATTGTGTTTAGGAATGTCCATGAGGCAGTTACTGATTTTCAGTATTCTTTTCCATTTTCCTTTTGAAATCATTAAAATAAAAAGAAACTCTTCTGAGATTGAGATATTTGCAAAATGCTTGTTTTATGGTTTTAATGTGTGTAAGATATTGATGGTTATTACGTCAAAGCTGGTGTCCATGGGTGGTAGGCAGATTGTTCAGGGTTTAGTTTTCATTTGTTGTCAGTTCTAGTTGTTCAGCGTTTAGTTTTCATTTGGTAGTGAGTTCTAATCAGTCCTCCTCAGAGGGAAAAAAAAATTATATCAAAGTTAACATTAAAGTTATTTAATGCCCCATTTGACTTTGACTTTGTCTTCACATAACTTCAAATATAAAGGAGAGAAGCATGAATCCTAACACTTCAAATGTAAAGAAGATAAGCTGAACCCTAACAGTGCTGAAATTTCATAGTTAAAAACTTTTTTGTTACACATTTTGGTAGATAAAAATTATAATTACTACTTATTTTCTTAGTTTTTTTTTTATATTAAAAAAAAAATATGAAGACATGTTTATTCTAATGGGTTAATAGATTTGGTATGAGGTATGGAGATGGAGGGGGTATTAATAGAAAAACACTGCCATCATTATATCATGTGATTTATTTTATCAGTATTAATTTCACTTCTTCACCTATTTTAGATACATGATTTATTTTACATAGTTAATCCAAAAAACTGATATTTCTTTTTTTTTGGATAGTTAAAACTCCTTAAATAGTTAAAGAAAGAGTCAAGGGAACACTAAATGAATAGATTATAAGGTACAATACTTTGTCTAGATTTACAAATAGAGTAGCAAGCTAAGTGAACTTGATTACATTGTTAATGTGCTTAAGACAAACTAGTTTTGGAATCCACTTCCATATCATATTTTATAATCCATTATATGATATCTGATAATTAGTGGACTTACTCTACCCAATATGATATTTCATAATTTGGGGGCTTCTTTGTAATGCCTTAAACTTTTGTACTATGTAGGATATTTTGAGATTTTTTTGTAGTGCCTCAATTTTTTGGACTATACCAATATCTTATCACATTTATTCATAAAGGGGGGTTTTAAAATGTGAAAAATAGAGTCAATATGTTATAGAAATTGGGGGAATAAGATGATACAAAGTAAGGGTGAGTTATAGGTATTGGGAGTATAAAAAGTGATAACTTATAAAAATAGGGGATATCTAGTAAAAATAAGGTTTTATTTTTAATTTGAAAGATGTATTGCGAGGAGATCCAAAAGAACATTTATGGAAGGTATTTGTCAATATCTAGTGAAATTAAAGATATTATTTAATATCCCACAAACCTACTTATCATAAATTCACTAAGTGAAGACCTTGTAGAATGATGTCCTATTATACTACACTTATGCTATTAAAATGGATTAATTTTTTGATGAAAAATTTGTTATACTTATGTTTATGTTGGAAAGGAATGACGTTTATTATAATAATAACAATAATAATAATCTATTTTTAAGGTCACAACCAAGCCACACCAAATTGGTGTATGAGACCCCATTGTTTGTGGGACAAGGGACACCCCTCCGCCATTTGACTAGTAAAGTCTACGGAGGTATACATACCCTACCCCCCTCTGGATTTGAACTCATGACCTCTTAAGAGGAAACACATGTTCTTAATCATTAGGCCCACTCAAACTATATATGTATGTCTCGATATATGTTTATGAATCGTCTAATTAAATATATCATGTGCGAATGGTGTTGACATGAGCTATGATGTGTCATGTTACATCTTATGATGTTACCTATTCGTAGTGTTAATCATGTGATGTTACCTATTCGTATTGTTAATCATGTACTTAGTTTTGTAAAGATGACCATATGTTACCTATTCGTAGTGTTAATCATGTGATGTTACCTATTCGTATTGTTAATCATGTACTTAGTTTTGTAAAGATGACCATGTACATAAGAAACTCCATGGGCATTTATTTCTCATTGTTTCTCGTGACCCAAGGGAGTATATCGATATATAATGTCCACTAACAATTATTGATTCATATGATGGTAGCATGAGATATGAGGGCTACAATATGCTTATGATTTAAGTTTAAATATCTCATTATGACCAATGTCACTATTTATTGAGGGCTACAATATGCTTATGATTTAAGTTTAAATATCTCATTATGAACAATGTCACTATTTATCCAATAAGTTGCAATAAAGTGTAAGGTTAGGTAATTTTTTTATTGAAAAAAGTCTTAAGAAAAAATATGTGATAAGTGTTAGACAGTTCAAAAGGTGAAATCTGCTACATTAAATTATCAGTTTGGGATCATAAATTAATGAAGTGCAATGCAAAATATATGCAGTTATTAGATCTATATATTTATGCATAAGGACAAATTGTCATTGTAGAAACAAAGTTTTATGTTCAGCTACAAAAAGCTGTAAAAATAACAAAGTATTTTCTAATGACGAAAAATAGATTACTAAAGATACAAGGATAATCTTAAACACTTAGGATCATTAATCTAGTAGTTTGTTAATGACAATATTTCAATCATTTAAGGAAATGATATTTCATGTTGTAGAAATAATAATCATTTATTCAATTTATTTTTGTTGTGTTAGTTATCTTGTGTAAACAGAAATAAATGAATTTTCATAAGAGAAATGAACAGAAATGTAAAGTCTTGCAACTGAATAAGAAAACAGTGCCAAGAGGAAAGGAAATGAGCAATGCACTACTCCTCAAGGGGGAATTCCATCTCAGGATTGCTACCCATAAAACATCATATGAACTAAGCTCTTGTAAACTCAAAACATGTAATTCACAAAAGTGCACACTAACTAGAAATTAATATATCAATTTAAAAACAAAATGATTACAACAATCTTATATAAAAGAGATATTGTTTTTATGCATGTCTAATGACCCATATTTGTACTATGTATTGATACAATTCCTCCTTCCAAACAATAGGAAACACATCTCAAGTGAGAGCTTCCATGTTTCAAGGATTGAAAATGTAACGTCCCCACCGTTATGACTAGGAAAGAGAAGAATAAAAGGTAAAAAAAAACTGCATTAGGAATATAACGCCAACAATCTAAATCATAGTAACGCAAAATCAACGACATCATAAGTAAACGCATTACCAACTACTCATCACTGAAATCAATAACGACGCATTCAACTCATCAATAAAGGATAGTGACACACAACATAAATAGCGTCGTCACTTACCACATTACACTCAGATTCAAACAATTTATAAACAATGATCAACGAGATAATTAATATTAAAATGACTAGCTTCCCAACCTACCATGCAAGGTTAGGACCTCCAAGACACATAAGCAATGCTGAAGCCCAGGATCCAATTGATTTTGACCATTTAAGGTCTCAGGGATGACAATTGTTCTGAGGAACAAGGAGGTGTCTACATCCCACTAACAATCAAGTCCAACATCAACTAGATCAATCAATCAATCCTAATAATCAATTAATCATGGTGCAAGAGAAATTATCAGTTATATTCATGGCGCAAAATCCTAATCACATAAACGAAATCATCCGTCATATTGATTAAGGTGCAAGAGAAACCATCAATTTTATTCATTGCACGAGAAAATCTAATCACATGAATTCAATCATTCATCACATTAAATTTTCATTTCGTGCAAGAAATCTAATATCTACAACAATCGTTCATTACATTATATTTTATTACGCGCAAGAAGTCTAATATTTAATACCATCATTAATCACTAGTGTTATTCCATCCATTGTTTCAAGAAAAAGGAGTTGGGTCAATAATTATTTGGAGTAAATTATGTGTTATATTTTGTATAGGTTGAAGGCTAAAATAGTAGATTGAAATTCATGTATTCTAATGACATTAGAAGTCTTACTTCAAGTAAATATGTACTTACATAAAACATTTAAATATCTGGTATCAACTAGTATATTTATAAAACAAGGTGAATATGTACTTACTTAAACATTGCATACTCATATAATTAAAAAAACCCTATAACTTGCATGATCTGCTATAATACTACGTCTTTCATTTAACTTAACTCTTATTATTTAATTTATACTTCTTCATCATAATTACACATAATTTAAGCTTATACAAGAATAAAAAGAAATATATTACAATATTGATGTATCTTCTTCAATGCATACTCATATAATTAAAAACCCTATAACTTGCATGATCTACTATCAATACTAATTCTTCCATTTAAGTGTGATTATTTAATTTATACTTCTTCATGATAATTACACATAATTTAAGTTGTATTAATTCTTCCATTTAAGTGTGATTATTTAATTTATACTTCTTCATGATAATTACACATAATTTAAGTTTATACAAGAATAAAACGAAATATATTCCAATATTGATGTCTCTTGTTCAATGCATACTCATATAATTAAAAATCCTATAACTTGCATGATCTACTATCAAAACTAATTCTTCCATTTAACTCTTATTATTTAATTTATACTTCTTCATCATAATTACACATAATTTAAGCTTATACAAAAATAAAATGAAATATATTCCAATATTGATGTCTCTTCTTCACTTTAACTCTGGTTATTAAATTATGAATTCCTCAACATATTTATTCATGATTTAAACCCTTGCAAGAATAAAAATAACTTATATCTCAGTATTAATGTCTCTTCTTTACTTTAACTATTATTATTAAATCATGTCTCTTCTTTACTTTAACTATTATTATTAAATCATGTCTCTTCTTTATATCTCAGTATTTCTTCGTTAGTTTACACATAATTTAAACCTGTGCAAGAATAAATTAAAATATATCTCAATATTGCTACCTCTTATTCACTTTTACTGATGTTAATAAATTACAATATCCCCATCAAATTTACTCATGATTTATGAGTATGCAAGAATAAAAGTAACATATATCTGGATAACTTTAAGGAAAAACAAGATCAAGTTTGATTTTAGGCAAGCATTTACGCAGGTCTAAGATGAGATTATAAATTGTCAAAGCCTTTTGGGGAGTAAGAATTAGAGTTCCCCTTAGATCCAATCGCATACCAATGTCATAAATTACGCAAGCAAAAATAAGTAAGGACTTAGATCCCAACTACTAAAAAGTTAAGGATTCAACTATTAAAAGTACATGGACATCAATACTTACTGATCGAAGGTTTAATGGAACTGGCCAAAGAAGAAGCTGGTGAGTATTCAATAAGCAGCCAAGTGTGTATCCCTGGTAATTAGATCAGACATTGGCAAAACCCGAATGCTCAAGGCGCCAAGGGTAAGGTCAATCATGTTAAATTTGACTAAAACTCCGTTCTTAATGAAGAAAAACCTATGCATGGGTTTCAAAACAGAATGCTGTTAAACGAAAAATAGAAGGCTATTTAAACAGTTCGTGTTCTTGTTAACTATAATAAGAGTTCCAACAGAATGATACTTAAACAGAGATTTTGTCCCAAAAGTAACTCAATCATTACAAAAGTTAGGAGGGAAGGGAAGGGAAGGGCGAAAGACACATGTTCTTCAACAATTATATATTCACACGGGGTTAGAGGTTTTTCTGCACAAAAAATGGAGGAAACGCATAGTGCATCAAGGGAAGAGGTCAGATACCCGCTAACACACATCGCATAAGGCCTCTTGGAAGAACAATAGATAGATCACATGATCACATGTTTGACAGTGAGTAATCCGGTGATCAACGATACACAGATTCGTAGCTTAATCTGACAGTTCCCCCAAGCGATTAATCCGGTGATCAACGATACCCAGATTCGTAGCTTAGACGGAATAAAGTTTAAGGGTTTCTTAACCACGCAGTTCCCCCAAGCGAGATCCCCGCATGCAAGGGGTCTTGCAACGAGTGACAGAGAAAACTGTGTGAGCCAAGGTCCTCACGATTTCTCCATCGGGTGTATCGAAGACTCTACGCCTCCCAAATAAAGGACCCTAAGTTCAGGGAACGATTCGCCTGAGAATGATTATCAAGGGTATCATCTTAAAGGTGTATATCAATCTCATAATAAAATTTGAATAGCAGCGAACAGTTGGAATAAGAATAGATTGATTGCATATTAGGCAGCGACTAAGGGATTCACCACTGAATAAATATCAAGGCAGCATTTTAATGGGTTATAACAACCCCAACATAAAAGTTCCAAGTAGCGGCGAAGAAGAAAAATATAAGGAGAACAGATTTACAAGGTAAAGGGACAACACGAAGTTCCAAGATTAAGTTGGGAGTAAAAGAGCAATTCTTTCCAGAAATTCGTTATTCACTCAAATTCATCAAGAAATTGTCGAATCAATGTCAGAATCCATTAAGCATACAACAATTGCAATACTATATACACCATAAAAACTTAATACACTACAAAACTCAATTAAGGTTACCGTAACCAGCAGAGCTCGGGGTAACCGTTTTTCCCCTTAACCTCCCCAGCCGCAAAGGGGCCACACACAACCACAACCAGAATACTCTAGCTCCCAACTTCTTCGCAAGGTAGAGCTACCACTCTCTTTCTCAAGCTGGGTATCACAATTCTCACCAGTAAAATCAATCAGTTTTTTTGCAACATGACCTTACTCATACTAGTCAGCCCCCCTTCCTCCTCTCAATCATTTCTTTTATAGAATTTTTCTTAGTGACCACTTGTCATTTGCACATTAAATTCATTTTTTAATAAGTTAATTAGGAATTATTTCCCACAGTCACTTGTTTCCTTAATCACACTAATAAATCCACAATTTAATTAAATTAAATGTCAACTTCCCTCACCCATCCTAAAAACACTCATAAAATTTCTTCTAACTATCCCTTTATTCCCTCTATTTCCCTTTTAATGACTGAAGTCTTTCTAAAACTTAGTCGTATTTAATTTAAGAAAGTTCTTTAGTTAGACTAGACTAGATACATTTCTATGCTTACACATTTATGATTTATTCATTTTGAACTAAAATTCTAATTTAGTATTTACTTGCACACGTGTAATAGTCATTCCTTAGGATTTATTTTTATTTTCATTTATTCTTAATTTGATTTATTTGATCCCCTCATCATTTAATTCAAAATTTTTAGTTTTTAGTCTTCTGACTCACTTAGACTTAGGCTTAGTTAAATCTTTATTTGCAAACTCCTAGATCCTAATTCCTCGGGCATTGCACGATGCATTCCAAAAGGCTCTCATAGTTGAGGAAGAGATGATCAAAGGGAGTCAAGGAAGGACTCCTGTGAGATCGACGGGACATATGACATCTAGTGCAGAGCAACATCAGACACCAGCTAGACATTCATCATGGTTTCGAGGTAATCCGAGATGATCCAAGTTGACGACACCATGGCGATCGACGCCTCAAAAGTGGACTCCCTACAGGGGACCATAGCACCAGCAACAACGTCGTCAACAGTATAAATAATTTAGGCTCGTTCAACAGACTTAGGTATGCTCAAGGTCAACAAGTTTGTTTTCAGCCTTAACAAACTTGTTGACCTTGAGCTTCTCAGTGTTCATATCTGGAGCATACCTAAGCAGCTCCATGTAACGGGCCTCATACTCAGACACTATACGACCAACCTGTTGCAAGGCATTGAACTCATTGAGGTGGTGCTCAATGAATTCCTTGGACAAACACCTCTCCCGGAACCGCTCCTAGAAAAAATTTTATGACACATCTTTGACGACCATGTTCATTTGTGGCAGGAGCGTCTTCCACCATAGAAGAGCGCTCCCTTCAGCTGAAATACTACCATGCAGACTTTCATGTTGGAGGTTTAGTTGTGAAGTGTGAAGCAGATCGCCATGTTCTCCAAGCATGCCTCGATGGCTACGTCGTCAGTGGAACTTGATAGGGAAAGTTTACCTTCTCGAGTTCTCTTTGAATGCTACTAGTACCAGTTGGGACACGTTGTGGACCTTCAGGGGGTACAGGCGCCCTGGCCTCATCTCTATCCATACGCTTAATCAAGGTCTTTGACATCCTATGAAAGGACCTCATCAACCCAACCACATCCCCCACAACAATCTTCTCATGTCTAGTGACTTGTTCTTCTCCTTGGGGTGAGACCCCTTTGGCGTGGATGCTACTGGAGGCATTGTTCCTCCTCCCCTAGCACCAGGTCATCTACCTCTACAACGTTCTCTAACCATGATTACCAGGAGGGACACAATTCAATTTAATTAGTGATGAATTATTAACCAAGTGTTTAATAGAGTGGAAATTGTAATGATCCCAAGTCGTAGGGTTGAACCCGCTCTGATACCATATGTAATGGCCCCTCTGTTACATCTAGGAAAGAAAAGCATAAAAGGTAAAAAATAAAAATGCATTAGTTATATAACGCCAACAATATAAATCATAGAAACAAAAAATTAACGATGTCATAAGTAAAAGAATTAGCAACTAGTCATCATTGAAATCAATAACAACACATTCAACGCATCAACAAAGGATAGCAACACACAACATAAATAGTGTCTCTACTTGGCACATCACAATCAAATAGAAACAATTTATAAACAATGATCAACCAGATAACATGAATATTAAAATGACTACCCTCTCAACCTACCCTGCAAGGTTAGGACCTCTAGGACACATAAGCAATGCTCAAGCCTAGGATCCAATTGATTTTGACCATTTAAGGTCCCATGGATGGCAATTGTTCTGAGGAACAAGGAGGTGTCTACATCCCACTAACAATCTAGTCTAACATCAACTAGATCAATCAATCAATCCTAATCATCAATTGATCATAGCGCAAGAGAAATTCTCAGTTATATTCATGGTGAAAAATCTCAATCACATAAATGTAATCATCCATCACATCGATCAAGGCACATGAGAAATCATCAATTTTATTCATTGCGCGAGGAGATCTAATCACATGAATTCAATTATTCATCACATTAAATTTGCATTTCGCGCAAGAAGTCTAATATCTACAACAATCGTTCATTACATTATATTTTATTGCATGCAAGAAGTATAATATCTAATACCACCATTCATCACTAGTGTTATTCCATTCATTGATTCAAGAAAAACGAGTTGGGTCAATAATTGTTGGGAGTAAATTATGTGCTTTATTTTCTATAGGTTGAGGTCTAAAACAATAGATTGAAATTCGTATATTCCAATGACATTAAAAGTCTTACTTCAAGTAAATATGTACTTACATAAAACGTTGAATATTTAATATCAACTAGTATATTTATAAAACAAACAAGGTGAATATGTACTTACTTAAACATTGCATACTCATATAATTATAAACCCTATAACTTAAATGATCTACTATCAATACTAATTCTTCCATTTAACTATTATTATTTAATTTATACTTCTTCATCATAATTACACATAATTTAAGTGTATACAAGAATAAAATGAAATATATTCTAATATTGATGTCTCTTCTTAACTTTAACTATGGTTATTAAATTATGAATTCCTCATCATATTTATTCATGATTTAAACCCTTGCAAGAATAAAGACAATTTATATCTCAGTATTAATGTCTCTTATTTACTTTAACTATTATTATTAAATAATGATTTCTTCATCATATTTACACATAATTTAAACATGTGCAAGAATAAATTAAAATATATCTCAATATTGCTACCTTTTTTTCACTTTAACTGATGCTAATAAATTATAATAATAATAATAATAATTTATTTTTAAGGTCACGTCCAAGCCACGCCAAATTGGTGTATGAAACCCCCTTGTTTGTGGGACAAGGGACCCCCCTTCGCCCAACGATTTGACTGATAAAGTCTACGGAACTATACATACCCTACCCCCCTCTGGAGGTATAATATTCCCATCATATTTACTCATGATTTATGTTTATACAAGAATAAAAGTAACATATATCTCGTTAACTTTAAGGAAAAACAAGATCAAGTTGGATTTTATGCAAGAATTTACGCAGGTCTAAGATGAGATTAAAAATTGTCAAAGTGTTTTTGGGACTAAGAATTAGAGTTTTCCCTTAGATCGAGTCTCATACCACTATCATAAATTACGAAAAAATAAGTAAGGAGTTAGATCCCAACTACTTAAAGGAAGTTAAGGATTCAACTACTGAAAACACCTAGAGATCAATAAATATCCTAGCACAGCCACAAGTCACTCGTGGTTGGTGAACACCGAAATAACCATGCCCTGGGCATTAAATAACCTCAGAACCCTGTGCATTAAATAACCAACGTGATAATATGACGTGGTAAGATCTCCAACGCGGTAATACGACCTGGTAAGAGCTCCATGCAGGAAAATCTCGCCCAATAAATAATAGTTGGAGTAAAAATTGTGGCTGGTAAACTTGGGCTCTTTAGAAAATGAAACATTAATCACTCAGAGGTGGCAATCAACTAGCCATCATAGTAATTTTTTTATTTTTTTTATGTCTGGCAGAATCAACAACTAGTTGGGCACGTGCTCGCGTTACACGTGGTCATGTTATCCAACTACTACCACTATAACCTCTAGGTGTGCCCACAATGCCCCTTACGCGACACACATTGTAAGTCGGGGGGATTTGAACTCGAAACCTCATGGAACTTCATTTTCACGGAACTTATCAATTGAGATGCCCCCCCGGGGGCCTTTAAAATTTGAAGGACATGGGGGTGAGCTTTGATCCACTTATGTGTGCATGGGTCACGATGCCATTTAATATAGTATCTCTGGGTGCAACCACACATTCGACCACTACCTCAAGGTGTCCCCATGGCTCTAGGTAAAGCCCTCACGAGAATTGAACCTTGCCCAATGGTGAAAAACTCCTCGCTTTCCACCATTGGATCCAACCCCTTTGGGCGCCATCATAGTAAATTTTAAATATGATTAAGTAAAAGTAAAAAAATAAACATGTAAACGAATGTCTTTATAATAGTGAGGAAGTTAGTGGTTGAAATCACAACCATTGATTTATTGGGACGACTAAGAATATTCCAACAATATTTAATCTTGTCCATACAAAACTGATTAAGTACTAAAAACATATTAAATGTGCCCATTGTCAATAGGTGTACACCTTTCGGCGTAATTATTGATCGAAGGTTTAATGGAACGGGCCAAAGAAGAAGTTGATGAGTATTCAATCAACATGAAAGTGTGTATCCCTAGTAATTAGATCAGTCACCGGAAAAACTCGAACTCTCAAGGCGCCAAGGGTAAGGTCAATCATGTTAAACTTGACTAAAACTTTGTTCTTAATGAAGAACAACCTATGCATGGGTTTCAAAATAGAATGTTTCTAAACAAAAATAGAAGGCTATTTAAACAGTTTTTGTTCTTGTTAGCTATAATAAGAGTTCCAATAGAATGTTACTTAAACAAAGATTTTGTCCCAAAAGTAACTTAATCATTACGAATGTTAGGAGGGAAGGGATAAATCCACCTGATCTTCAACAATTATATACAATTATATATTCACTCGGATTAGAGGTTTTTTTGAGTGTAAGGCTGGTAGTAACTGAATGCATAATGCATCAAGGGAAGAGGTCGGATACTCGCCAATAGACATCACACAATTCCTCTTCGCAGAAAAGTAGATAGATCATGTGTTTTACAATGAGTAATCTGGTGATCAACAATACCGAGATTCGTAGCTTAATCTGGCGCTATGACGGAATAATGTTTAAGGGTTTCTTAACCACGCAGTGCCCCCAAGCGAGATCCCCGCATGCAAGGGGTCTTGCAACGCATGATAGCATGAAAATTGTGTGAGAGAAGGTTCTCACAGTTTCTCCATCGAGTGTATCGAAGAGTTTACGCCTCCTAAATAAAGGACCCTAAGTTCTGGGAACGATTCACCTCTGAGAATGATTATTAAGGGTATCATCTTAAATGTTTATATCAACCCCATAATAAAATTCGAATAACAACAAATAGTTGGAATAAGAATAGATTTCATATTAGGCAGTGACTAAGGGATTCACCACTAAATAAATATCCAAGAAGCGTTTTAACGGGTTACAATAACCCCAATCTAAAATTTCCAAGTAGCGGCGAACAAGAAAAATATAAGGAGAATGGATTTAAAAGGTAAATGGATAACACAAAGTTCCAAGACTAAGTTGGGAATAAAAGATCAATTATTTCCATAAATTCGTTATTCAGTGAAATTCATCAAGAAATCGTTGAACCAATGTCAGAATTCATTAAACATACAACAATTGAAATACTATATACACCATAAAAATTTAATACACTGCAAAACTCAATTAAGGTTATTGTAACCAACAAAGATGGGATTGATGATGTTCTTTGCCAATTGGCATTCACCCTTGCTCTTGCTTTATAATTGTTGAGACCTCACCGGTACCTCCCATCCAACGCTAGGGGTACTCTTCTTCCCCCTTAGGCCCCCGATCCGCAAATGAGCCATGTACAACCACAACCAGAATACTCTAGCTCCCAACTCCCTCGCAAGGTAGAGCTACCACTCTCTTTCTTGAGTTGGGTATGCCAACTCTCACAAGTAAAATCAATCATAATTTTTGCAGCAGAGCCTTACTCATACCAGTGACCCCCCCTTCCTCCTCTCAGCCATTTCTTTTATAGAATTTTTTTTGGTGACCACTTTCCATTTGCACATTAAATTCATTTTTTTTAAATTGAATTAGGAATTATTTCCCCCATATACTTGTCACTTGTTTCCTTAGTTGCACTAATAAATCCACAATTTATTGAAATTAAATGTCAACTTCTCTAACCCATTCTAAAAGCGCTCCTAAAATTATTCCTAGTTGTCCTTTGATTCCCTCTATTTCCTTTTTAATGAGTGACACATTTCTAAAACTTAGTTGTGTTTAATTTAAGAAAGTTACTTTGTTAGACTAGACTAGATACATTTCTATGCTTACACATTTATGATTTATTCATTTCTCAACTAAAATTCTAATTTAGTATTTACTTGCACAAGTGTAATAATCATTCCTTAGGATTTATTTTTATGTTCATTTATTCTTAATTTGATTTATTTCATCCCCTCATCATTTAATTCAAAATTTTTAGTTTTTAGTCTTCTGACTCACTTAGACTTAGGCTTAGTTAAATATTTATTTTCAAACACCTAGACCCTTAGGGATTATTCTTAAAAAAGTTCATTCTTTAGTTAATTAATTAATTTGATAGGTTCTCAAGGTTTTAAGGTTTAACATTCGCTCAAGTTTTCTAGGCCAACTAGATTCATTAACTCATTTTTTTTTATATTGCGACGTTCCCTTCAAGACGCACTCTATCCTCCAAGGGTGCCATTCAGATTTGATTCAATTTTAATTTACGTGACATGCCCTTCAAGATGCACTGTGTGCTCCAAGCGTGCCACTCACCTTTAATTGTTTTTGGTAGTTTTCCAACCCTTGGATTCAATACTCCATTCAACCAACCTTGTGAGAGACTAAGGGCCTCTAAGGAATAAGAACCCTGCCTTATTATGTGCCCCTTAGAATCTTCGTGAGAAACTATCTTAGTATTCCCTCACGACATTGTGGATATCTCGAACTAGGTAATCGTTAAACTACAATTTGAGCCACGGTGAGAGTGATAGTAGGCTGTGACAGGGTTGTTTCCACACCTCTCCCTCAATATTTGGTTGTTGTGCATGGCCCCTTTACTCCTTATGTGAGTCTGATTAGAAAGCAATTGTCATCCTGCATCCATCAATGAAACACTGTCATTGATCCATAATATACCCGATCATATGTCACATATTCATAAATAAAAATAACTAAACCAATACATTCCACTCCCTGACTCTATCCGGAGTCCAAGGAGGTCCATTGATACCAGTGGCATCCTCAATCTGTCAAGTGTCCTTCACACTCAGGGGAGGCTCATCAATATCATATGTTAATACATATATATATATATATATATAATGATATAACATCATAATACATCAACATCATCATAAGAATCCATAAGAGAACATACAACCATATACTAAAACTGGATCACTTGCACGCAATTGTGATCAAAGAATAAGTCAATAACGTGTGCTTGCAAGAGTGGGATGTTTTAGAAAATGTCAATGCCACCTATTCAAAAACATTGAGATGTGTGTGAGACGATTTCTTACCAGTCCATACCTCATGTGGAGTCATTTCATCCAATGTTGATGAGGGTGATCGATTACCAGGTAACATGCAGTGTCCACAACATTTTCCCAAAATTCATGTCCCAACCTAACACCATTCAACATGCTTCTTTTCTCTTTCCATTAATATCTTGTTCATCCTTTATACAATTCCATTCTACTAAGGTGTGTATGGAGTAGTCTTCTACCTTGATATACTACATTTTTTACATAATTTCTTGAATTCATTCCTTTAGAATTCTCCACCATTATCCATCCTTAGAGCCTTAATTTTTTTCTCTATCTAATTTTCCACAATAGCCTTAAACTGATCATTTAGGTTTCTGTGGTGAGAGATTTGTTTAGAAAATGTCGGAAGAACCACAGTGATTTTGAGAGCTTGTCGACGTTTCAAAAGCACTGTGGTTCTTCCGACATTTTCTGAACAAGCCTTAAACTCTTTAAATATTTCAAATACTTCAGATCTATTCCTAAGTAAAAAAGTCCATGTATTCCACATGAAGTTATTTATAAATGAGACATAGTATGTAGATTTACCTAGTGATGGAATCTTCATAGGTCCAAACACATCACTATGCCCCAATTGTAAAATTCCCCCTACCCTCATAGAACTAGAGGAGAATCTTAATCATTTTTCCTTCCCATACAAGAAATGTTCACATAAACCAATATCTAGAGATAAATTAAACATACGTTCAACCATACCTTTGGCATGTAGTAATCGAGGCCCCTTTCTCCTCGATATGTCAGTCTTTAAAGCTACAACAGTCTTTTTTCCCCGTCACAATGTAATTATTTTACCCATCACTAATAGTGTTTCCTAGCATCTTATACAGAGTTCCAATATGAACTCCCCTTAGAAACACCATTTCTCCTTGAACCATCTTGCTTATAAAAAACAATATTCAGGGCCAATCCTAGGATGTGTAGAACACCAAGGAATGTTGTAATCCTATCATCCATGAGATTCAACCTAAATTTTCCTTGTCCTGCGATTTTGGATGTCTAGTCATCTCTTAGAAAAACATCTCCCCCATCATACATTTCAGACTCGCAAAACCACACCCTGTGAGGAGTCATATGAAACTATGCACCTGAGTTGACCAACCATGCCTCATGATATGCATGTTTTATTGAAGAATCCAAGTACACATCCCCTCCTTCATCTACGAAGGTTTTATCTTCTATAGAGGGGCATCATCAGATTCCTTACTTCTCTCAACACTTTTGGATCTACATTGTTTCTTGTAATTCCCTTATTTTCCACATATCCAACATACCTTTATGAATTTTCCTAGAGATTTAGATCTTCCTCTATATTTAGGTCTCTCACTTGAGGACTTATTTGTATTTCTTTCTTGGGAATGCCCACTTATAAATAAGGCATTTGTTCTTTGTGCTCATGCTTTCCATGTTTTTCTGCTTGATCTCGTCTGAAAACATGTATGATACCACATCATCGAAACTTGAATTAATTTCATTAATTCCTATGGACACAACCAGACTATGCCATGAGTCTGGTAAAGAGAACAATAAACTAATGCATATCTTCATCAAAAATATTAATATCAACAGACAATAACTAACTTACCACAATATTGAATACATTCAAATTCTTTAATACTAAGTCTCCATCTTTGATCCTCATGTTGTACAACTTCTTCCATAGGAAACGTTTCTTTTTTAGGGACTTAAACTGATACAAATCCCTTAACTTATTCCATAATTCCTTGGTTGTAGCTTCCCCTGACACATTCACTAATACTGAATAAGAGAGACACAACCAGATTGTGTTTTTTTCCTTCTAATACAACTTTATCTATTCTTCTATTGTAATTCCCATGGGTGAAATACCTAGATCTACATCAACCCATAGATCTTTGTCTACCAAAATATATTCCATATTGAGCTTCCACAACTCAAAACATTTCCCGTTAAATTTTTCTATCTTTGTTTTTTAATTGCTCATTTTTTCTTTTCATCAAAAGAATCAATACCAAAAATCTGCCACTATAACAAGGTTTATCATAGACCCAAGACAAAACCTTAACCAAAAAGGAATCCACCTAAATTCAATAACTACTCTGATACCAAATGTAATTTTTAAACCTTTTACATTAATGCAATCCACACACAAATTTTTAACATTAAAAAGAAAAAAAATGCAATCACATATATACATAGAGATTTACACTGGAAACCCAACTGAGAAAACTAGCAACCTATTTTAGAGCCACACCTCTAATTTTATTCATCATACATCTTCATTATTTACAATACAATTTATAGAAACCCACAGCATCTAAAACCCCCTAATCCATTGAATCAGATGAGATTACAACCTTAATTCCTTAAAGAGAATTATAAAACCAAGGGTTTAAATACCATGTGCCACTAAACCATCAAAGTAGAAAAATCAACCCTGCCAAAGGTGAAGGACCGCCCAAAAATTTGGCGAATAAGGACCTAGGAAAACATTTCGGGGGATCCACCCCCAAAACCCCTAATGGGGGGATCCAAAATTGTGAAAATAATATAACACATACCGAACAATTCATCCTATCAACTACCATAAGCAACTTATCATTATCTCCTTATCTTCTCGAGCCATGCACTCGACCACTTCTTTGACATGGAGTGCATTACCTATTGCTAACTTACTCATATAGGTCATCTCATTTGGTTACTTATTCAACAATTCATGTCATGAGCTCCATGATTACATCATGTCACATCTATGAGTTAATACTATAACACATTTTAAAATTTCTTTTGTGATACATGAAGCTTCTGATATAGATGTGGGAAAGAAATTTCAATTGATTTAAAAGTCGCAAGTTTGGCTCCTGGTATTTTATAGTGTGTTTTGTTAAGCATTTGGTGTGTCTATTGTAACCCATTTACATATATGAGATCAGGAGTTTTGAAATCCCATTGTCACGAATCCATTTTTTTCCCGAATAAAATATGGGCATTGTGAGGTTGGCGATCCAGGATGCCCCAATAATGTTTCTATGAGTGTTTGGGGCATTATGCATGGGATCAAGGACTTCGATCATAGCCTTTGATTTGGGTGTGAAGGTGGGGGGGTGAATCTAGTTATAACCATCACTCTGTTATTTCTTCTTGTGTTTTTATCCTCCTTTCTAGGAGAGGCCATGGGTGGAGCTACCTAGAGCCCCATTGTCTTACCTATTTCTTTTACTTTGGATCTTGGAAAGGATAAATTGATAATAATGTCTATTTGATTCCCTACCTTGGAAATTGGAGCTATAGGTGGGGCCATGGAAATGATGGATCTCATGCCTCCATCGCACAAACAAATTCTTGGAGGCATTTTCTAAAGGTTAGACCATAACGTAGAAGCAAAGGACAACACATTCACCATGCTCATGAGCTTAATATTTTATGGTTCCATTGTTTTCAAGTGGATATGGAGGGGGATATTGGGACATTTTTTTGTGGTCGAAAGAGGATCTTGGGTTCAAATCCATTAGCTATTATGTTTGTTCAATCAAACAAATTTAGAAATTCTCATATGCATGTGGACTTTGTGTTTTATGGAGATTCATGGCACAATTGTTCACTAATTTATTGTATTTTGGAGGTTATAGAAAGTTATTTTACCATAAATTTTCAATAAAGTTTCCATGTTTTGTATTGTTTGATGTGTTGAGAAGATCGTTTCTCTATGTTTCCAATGGTTGGTTGCACACCATATTTGATGCCTTTTTTACATTCTTGTTTTCTTTCATGGGCTAGATATATTAAGAGAATTGATTCCCCACTTTTTCATGGGTACCTATCATGGTCATGTTTTTCAGGACTCATGTTGTCCATGATGGAATTTATTTTTTGTACCTATTTTTCTTCACCTTAAGTAGTGAATTTGGGCTAATCATGCAAATAATTTTAGAGTGTCGTTGGGCGTTTAGCTCTATGACCAACCTTGTTTTGCAATCTTTAGAGCTAGACACTTTGGAGTGTTTCTTGCATTTTCGTTCAACATCATTTTCAACTACAACCTCCATACTTTTTCCATCATCTATGACATCCATTTTCATCATCTATGGCCACCTAGTTCAACATTTTGAGGTGTGGTGTGCAATGCTTCTTCAGGTGACTGTTTATACTTTACCCAAGGATTAAATAATAAAAAGGGGTATTTAAATGTGAAAAATTTAGTCAATATGTTATATAAATTGGGGAAAGAAGATACAGAATAAGGGGGTTTTATAGGTATTTGGGGGTATAAAAAGGGATAACTCGTAAAAATAGGGGATAACTAGTTGAATTTTGTTAAATTTTTTTTTTTTTTTTCAATTTGAAATATGTATTGGGAGGGGATTGAAAAAACGGTTTTTGAGAGGTAGTTATCAATATTTAGTGAAATTAGAGGTATTTTTCAATATCACACGAACCTACATGTCACAGGTTCAGTAAGTGGAAACCTTGTGGACTAATGTCCTATTCTGCAATACTTATGCTATTGAAATGCATCACTTTTTTTATATGAATATATTAGAATTATGCTTATGTTGGAAAGGAATGTGGATACATGTGATGACATGATGACATTAATTATGTGTATGTCTTGATATATATTTATGAATTATCTAATTAAATATACCATGTGCAAATGGTGTTGAGTTGAGCTATGAAGATGTAACATACCCTTAATATACATAAAAAATTAAAAACATTTTATCACACATATTTCTAATCTGAATGTGTATGATCAACCTTCCTTACTTTATGATTAAGATTTGGATTCATCTTGTCAATCATCGTTTTACATAAAAAAAAAAATCATGTTCATTATACTAATTATGCCCTTGAATGGCCTTATTGGTTTCATGCTTGATTATTAGAACATAAACTTTATCTAAGATCATAGTATTTGTTTTCTCAATATATGCAAGATTGTTTTCTTATGATTCATATACAAGTTGAGATTCATTCTACCTTCAGATAGTTTATTGTATATTCCTTTTATGGTTTGTTTGTTTATGAGAATGGTTCGAGACCTACTCTACATCGTAGGCATTACCATATTTTAATTTTATTATATATATATATATATTACATCACATCACATCGTCCAATGTTTATCACATGGTGAGCATGTGTTATGACTTAACTTCAATGTTTATCACATGGTGAGCATGTGTTATGACTTAACTTTAGTGTAAATGTCATAACACTCTAGACCCGTGGTCTTAATTTATGATACATGGTTTCGATTGTTGGCTTAAATACTCTTTGTGATTCATACCACAACATCATATTAGTTATGTAAATCCAATTGTTTATTAAAAACATTGTTCATTATGATCATGACCATGGACACAGTCCCCGGTTCATGATCATAATCCAACTTATACTTAAGTGTTATGATTTAAACATTTGATAAGGTTTATTCCATAACACTTTTTTTGCAACAATTGTTACTTGTTAAAATCTCATGGAACATGTATATATAGTGATTATAGTTTAATTCTTGGCCACAAATTTCATATACTCAATAATAAACTTGCTTACTTGTTTTTCCCATGGAACATTTGTTGTTTGATTTGACTGGTTATTAAATTTATTGGAGTTTACAACTTAACCTTGGTTATTATGGATATTACAGTGCTAAAAACTAGATAACCTTTCGATTAAATTTGGGATGCCAACCATTGTTGACGTGTTTTTTTGAAACAATTGTCGAAGGTCTCGTGACATAACTGTCTCGAACCCTTCCCCAATCTTTGTGGCATTTTTATGTGTATACAGGTGTTACCTACTTACCTAGGGTTAATCCTTCTGGATAATTACAACCAAGGCCTATTTTTTCGTTCATTTGTCTTATTGAGTTTCCTTTGCAATTCTTCTGGCTCTTGTGATAACCATTTGGTTTTCCGTCGATTTTTCTCAAACCTTACTAGTTTTTTTGTTATGTTGTGACTTACTATGGAGACGTCGAATGCATTACTTTTGAACTCCATTGATGTTGTGAGGTTACAAGTACGTTTCTTGTCATTTTTCATATGATTTTTACTCGGATTGTTTAGTGACTACATGGATAATATATTTCATATTTGTCTCTTATTTTTCACCTACATTATTACTTTCTATCCCATTTCTACTTCTGAGTTTCTAGTTTATAATATACTTACTGTCAAACCATTTGGTTTCTAAGTTTTTACTCCATAAATTTATGTGTAATGTTCTACTATTGAACCTATTCCAGTTTATGATATTTTGGCTTGATAACTTTACTATCATACCCAATTCATACTTTGGGTTTTAGTCATTTACTTTCTCCTAACGGAGTTACTATCAAACCCGTTTCATTTCTGTTTTTTAGCTTATCAATTTGTATCATTGAGTGAGATATTGTCATGTAATATCTTATTTTTAGTTTCCTTGTGTGGATTAATTGTTCTGTAATTTATTTGAATAGAAGGCCATCAGACCCACTTGAATTTATTAGAAAAATGTAACATTATATCATGTTTGGGATTAAACCTGTGTTTTAATTTCACAAGGAATTATGGCTTCTCTAATCTCGTAGTCGTAGAGTTCTACGGTTTTTCATTGTTTGAAATTGATAAAGTTTTAAATCTCTATTACTATTTATAGATTCATAACCTCTGCATAGATTTGTTGCAATAATTTTAGTTCACAAGTTATATTGTGTCTGTGAGTGCGATTTCTAGTTATTTTTCATTTTCCTTCATCATCATATATATATATAGAGAGAGATATATAGATATATATATATATATATATTTGTTTTAAATTATGGATATCTCTATGATATATATATATATATATATATTTGTTTTAAATTATGGATATCTCTATTACTATTTATAGATTCATAACCTCTGCATAGATTTGTTGCAATAATTTTAGTTCACAAGTTATATTGTGTCTGTGAGTGCGATTTCTAGTTATTTTTCATTTTCCTTCATCATCATATATATATATATAGAGAGAAAGAGATATATATATATATATATATATATATATATATATATATATATATATCGTTGTTTTAAATTATGGATATCTATATTAATTACGGGCCTTGTTTAATTACGAGGGTACCCATCAATCTTGGACTGGATATCGCATCGAGGATTCAGTTGATGACAAGAATGAATAAAGGTTCTCGCAAGGATACAAACGATAATTCTCTTCCTATAATTATATATATAATTCTTCTTCTTATTTTTTTATTTAAATATGCATGCTTGTTTTAATCTTACTTCTCTTTCATGATTACAGAGCCATACCATTGACAATATAATCTCAAGGCATGGATAGGACCTCATTTGTTTCTCTTTTTTCTATGGTAATTATTATTTTTTTATTTTTTTTTTATTACCTGGGTTAATACTTAATTTTTACACTTTCTTACATGGTAATGACTACCCGTTTCTATTTGTTGCAGGGTTATATATATATAGTACCCATGGAAAATAAATCATACCTATGAGGAGGTACTTCGAGTTCCACTGCAGTTTATTCTATTAGATCTAGTTAAATATATTTTTTTAGATATGAATGTGAAAGAGACTGTGCATAATTTTATTCCTTTTTAACTTTGTTTATTTCATATAACATATCTACTATGTATGAGACTGTAACAAAGTCGACTTGTACCCTGTATTATTATCAGTTTGAAAGTAAAGGATTTGTTGAACTAAAACAATTTAATTCCTCTATTCCTTTAGGTGTATTTCGTTATCATTTTATTTTCATTTTCAAGTATTCTTGGTAAAGTCATGAGAATATCTCGTTTTTCATTTAATCTTAGTTTGTAATATCTCAGAATTCTATGTACATTTTAACTATGATATCTAATTTCTTTAAACCTAAAATAATGTGCATTCTGATAATACTAATAAACAGATAACAATAGAATCTAAGTATACTAATAATGTATATACAACCAGAAATTTCAACAGAGTAAGAATTCTTATTCTACTCATCTAATATACAGTTACAACAATCACAATTATACCAGTTGATTAAAAAAAAAAAAACATGTAACTTTTAGAATAATTGCGGAAATCACACGTGGAATAGATTGTTCCTCCCTACCATAGACTAGAGCAATAATCTTCTTCCACTCTATCACCCTCGAGCTAAGTTTTTCGATCCAGAGAGGCTAAGAACTTCTTTGTTTCTTTGCAAAATTCAGGAGACAAGTTCTATGGGATTTCTTGGTGTCATGCAAATTTCAGAGATTACATCTCCTTTTTGGAATGACATCCCATTCTTTTCTTTTGTTAGTTTATAAAAATTGGCTATGCCTTAGAGACTTGTTTTAGCCTCTTTCTCATTGAACACCTGTCAATATCGCTTCTACACTTGTCCATTTCAGATCTCCTAGAAATATGTGACTTGTCTTTCCTTTTTTGAGTCAAAATCAACTAGACTCCCACAACTTGCTCCTATGCTACCACTTGGTCACCCTCTAAGGATTTGTAACTTCCTCTTTTAAGAGTCTACTCAACACATGATATTATTTTTTATTTTATTAACAATAAAATAATAATTACGTGAGTTTTTCAATGTGATCTTAAAATATTATACAATGTTTGAAAATAACTTGAATATCAAAATAATAATAATTCGAATTGTTTGGAATTTAAAACTTCAGGGCATCAAATCCACCGCCTCTTAGAACCTAGCATCATCTTCGGTGTCCATTTAAACTTAACATGGATCATTATGGAATAGAAATAGATAAGCTTCTCGCATATGATCCTCCATTTCCCAGGTAGCATCTTCGGGACTAGGGTGCCTCCATTGCACATTTACTTGTCTGATGGCTCGATTCCATAGTATAAGTTCCCTCTTGTCTAGAATGTGATCCATCTCTACTAGGAACTTGCCTTCGGGTTCCACTTGTATCACATTCCAATCCACAATGTGAGTAGGATCATGTATATATCTTTTTAATAATGAAACATGGAATACATCATGTACTTTTATCGTAGTTGGAAGTGCAAGTTGAGATGTTATCGGCCTTATTCAAGCATGATCCAGGGGATCAAATTTTGCTCAAAAATTCAAAGTGCTCGGAATCGCTTCAAACGGACATCAAGAGTGAGAGATATCGCATTCTGTTTGAAATAGAAAACATGCAACAAAAAGGGATGCTGACGTGGCAGTCTATATGACACGTGGCAGGGCTGAGTGGCAGACAGTTGGCAGATGTGGACAAATGACATTGTGACACGTGGCAGTATTTGGTTGGTTGTACGGTGCCATGTGGCCCAGTCATGGGCTGCGACGTGGCACCATGTTATTGGTTGCTTGTATAAAACTTTATTGGAGTCCACCGGGTTCGACCCTGTGACCTCCACCCACGAGTACAACCTTTGAAAAGTTTGCATTACCTACGCACCACAACATAATCTTTGTTATATATATGGTTTCATATTTATTTAAGTTTGATTTTGGTATGTATTAGCGCAGGGTTCCGGGCTGGGGCTTAGCCCCAACCCCTGATCGCATACATTATAACAATATCACCATATGTATTACCATATGTGCACGCGCGGGTATGCGTTTTGGTTGGATTTGAATTCGGTTCCACGGTTATGCAAACGACCCACCACTTTTCCTTTAACCATTGGCTTGTGGAAATGGGGGCCTATGTTTGCGTTTGCGCATGGTCACATGGGCCACATGACCTTGCCTTTGACGGTTAGGGGCTAGGTGCACCTGTAACCATCCCACAGTTCGCACCATTTGTGCGGTTGCGTTCGATGCTGAGTTTTTACGCTTAAATGTGCGTGGGGGCTAGGTTGAGCCAACAAGGGTGCAATTTGTAGATGCAGAGACAGCAAGTTTGAAGGGGGACTTCCAGGAAGCCCATCTTCTTCAATTTTTGGCCAAACGAGGTGCCGAAAAAACCCAACTAGGGGTTTTTGGACATTCTGAAGCCATTGGAGCAGTCTATTTAGAATTTTGAGCATTGTAAAGCACATTTTTGAGAACTTTGAGCAAATAATACAAATGATCCATTGGAAGTTGGACCAGGAGATGTAGCCCAAGAGAGGGGTGAACTCCTTTATCATTTGTTGTGTTATGTGTTTTTTGTTCATTGTTTATTACTGCTATTTATATGCATCTTTGAAGAGTAATTTTCATAAAAGTTGTGCTGCAAATTGATCCGTTTGCATTTTAACACATAAATTTTACTTGCAAATATTTTCAAGAATACAAGTCTTCTTCATTTTTAGATCAAATTGGTATCAGAGCATATGTTTTTGAAGACTTGATTATTTACAAGTGTTTTGTTTTATGATGTTCACAAGGTTGAAAATCACAAGAGGAGAAGGTCAACTTGTGGAGCCAAGTTCTCATCCTTCAAGGAGGAAGCTTATATCATCACCACAAGTTTCAAAGAGGCATTCACCAAGTATGGCTCATGAAAAGATTCATGAACATGTTCCTGCAGAAGATGAAGATCTCAGAAAGGTTGTCATGGAAATGAGAGAGATGATGGAAATCTTGATGGAAAGGAATACAGGATTGCAAGGTGAAGGCTCCAACCCTTCAAAGCACAAGGGAGATAGTGGTGATAAAACTCGAAATGGAAATGGAGGGAATGGTGCTTCTCCACCACCCTCACCTCCATATTCTTCTTCTTCTACCAATTCAAGACCTCTTCCGAATTCTCCAAAAGGACATGGTAAAACTCCTTCAC
>SNQJ01S0053673.1:27654-40793 GCA_010110895.2 Picea sitchensis
TCCAATGGAGAGGTGTGATCCAGGGGATCAAATTTTGCTCAAAATTTCAAAGTGCTCGGAATCACTTCAAATCGAACAAGAGTGTAGGCCTCATTGTTACGAACCCAACGCAACTCATTTGGGTTCAAACGGGCGTTGGGAGCAGAGATATCGCGTTCTGTTCGAAATGGAAAACATGCAAAAAAAATGGATGCTGACTGTACAGTCCATACAGTCCGTACGGCTGCTGACGTGGCAGTCTGTATGACACGTGGCAGGGCTGAGTGGAAAACAGTTGGCAGATGTGGATGAATGACATTGCGACATGTGGCAGTATTTGGTTGGTTGTACGGTGCCACGTGGCCCAGTCATGGGCTGCCATGTGGCACCATGTTATTGGTTGCTTGTATAAAACTTTATTGGAGTCCACCGGGTTCGACTCCGTGACCTCCACCCACGAGTACAACCTTTGCAAAGTTTGCATTACCAACGTGCCACACCATAATCCTTGTTATATATATGGTTTCATATTTATTTAAGTTTGAGTTTGTTATGTATTGGCGCGGGGGTCCGGGCTGGGGCTTAGCCCCAGCCCCCGATCGCATACATTATAACAATATGACCATATGTATTACCATATGTGTGCGCGTGGGTATGTGTTTTGATTGGATTTGAATTCGGTTCAACGATTATACAAACGACCTGCCACTTGTCTTTTAACCATTGGCTTGTGGAAACGGGGGCCTATGTTTGTGTTTGCGCGTCGTCACATGGGCCACATGACCTCGCCTTTGACGGTTAGGGGCTAGGTGCACCCGTAACCATCCTACAGTTTGCACTGTTTGTACGGTTGCGTCTGGTGCTGAGTTTTTACGCTTAAATGCGCGTGGGGGCTAGGTTGAGCCAACAAGGGTGCAATTTGTAGATGCAGAGAGAGCAAGTTTGAAGGGGGACTTCCAGGAAGCCTATCTTCTTCAATTTTTGGCCAAAAGAGGTGCCGAAAAAGCCCAACTAGGGGTTTTTGGACGTTCTGAAGCCATTGGAGCAGTCTATTTGGCATTTTGAGCATTGTAAAGAACATTTTTGAGCACTTTGAGCAAATAATAAAAGTGATCCATTGGAAGTTGGACCAGGAGATGTAGCCCAAGAGAGGCGTGAACTCCTTTATCATTTGATGTGTTGTGTTTTCTGTTCACTGTTTATTGTTGATGTTTATATGCATCTTTGAAGAGTAATTTTCATAAAAGTTGTGTTGCAAATTGATCCATTTACATTTTAACACATAAATTTTACTTGCAAATATTTTCAAGAATACAAGTCTTCTTCATTTTTAGATAAGAGCAAGTACCTTGAATGGGCAAAAATATCTAGGAGCTAATTTAGTATACCTACCAAGACTTAAGAAGCTTATTTTAGGCTTTACTCTTATATACACACGATCCCCAACATTGAACTCTCTTGGATTTATTTTGGAATCTGCATAACTCTTTTTTCTATCCTCAACGATTTTCAAATTTTATTGTACCTGTTTCACGGTTAGCTCCATTTCCTTTAACATTTCATGTCTTATCGTTAGTCTATCGAAAAGATTAATCTAGGAAACATAAGTGTTACATTTTCTTCCATACAGAATTTCAAAAGGACTAAGTTTAATTGAGGCCTGATAATTATTATTATATACAAATTCTACCAAATATAAATATTCATCCCATTTGTTAGGTTTGTCCATTACATACATTCTAATCATATCCTCTAATATTTTGTTAGTTCTTTCAATCTGCTCATCTATCTGAGGATGGTAGGTAGTACTAAAGTTCAACTCTGTGTCTAAACCTTTGAATAAAGCCTTCCAAAAGTTGTCTATAAATTTTATGTCTCTATATGAGATTACAAGTTTAGGTATTCCATGTAATCAAAATATTTCTTTCATAAAAATATATGCTATATTAATGGCCTTATAGGTGGATTTAACTAGTATAAAGTGAGCTACTTTACTCAATTTCTCTATAACAACCATTATTGAATCGTTTTGTTTGTTGCTTTTTGGTAAACCAATTATAAAATCCATACTTATAATTTCCCATTTCCATTCAGGAATAGGTAAGGGTTGTAGAAGTCTGTGTAATGCCCCCCGCCATTACGACAACAAAAATGACGTATGATAGGTAAACCTTTTTTTTTGCCGCGTTAGGAAATGAAAACATCATAATAAATAGTCAACATCGTTGACACATCAATCACATAAATTAACGAAACAATACTAAAGAATTAATAATCCAATACGACACATGGCCGACATATTGTCACCATGAATCATGACACACACATCAATGTATTAACATAATAATTACAACAACCCAACATCATTGCATTCTACCATTAATAATGATACAATACAGTAAAACTCTTACCTTCAACGCATCTCATAAGTACCATCAATTCATCAATTCTAATTCACAATTAAACATGGCACATGGGTAACCATCATCGTTTTCAATCATACATCAACATTAAATAGTCGCCACTTGCGAGAGTAATAATTCATGAACATTCTCATGTCAACTTAAGAAATGGCATGAGATTAAACATCAATTAAATTCTTATGCGAGTAAATAAATAACATAAATTCAACACCATTATCATTAATTTTGAGGTGCAAGGAAAAATGGCGAAGAAAACATACACCACTAAATTAATGTGCTCACGTAAATATTATTACTTAACCAGTCATGCATCATCATAAAAATCCTGGCACAGGTGAGATGACAACTTGATCATTCATCATTCATATAACGACACAAGATAAGACACAAAGTAATTAAATATGTCTTATTTTCAAGGCGCAAAGCATTTAATTGCTAGTGTTCACACGTCAATGCCATTACAGCACGCAAGAACAGACTACAGCCACAACCATCCATCAACATAAAATAATTAATGTGCACATGAATCATGTTCTAAAACATAAATTCATCAACATAAAATAATCTCTGCACGTGTGAATCAACTTTTAAAACGATAATCCTTCAACATATAAAAATCAATGTGTGTGCGAGCGTTATTCTGAATTAATCCATCATTTACCCCACAACAATTCAAGATGCAAGAGTTATCGAGTTTATTACGCAAGGTGCAAGAGAATACAATTAATAAAACCCATCATATATCAGTTTTAAATTCAAGGCGCGTGACTAAGCAAAATCACAACCGATCATCTATCAATGTTAATTTTCAAGACGCAAGATTTTCTAATTATTAATTGTTTATACAACTACATTATCCATGGCACGATAATCCCATTTACTAAAACATTACACAACAACACCATTCCCTGACGCAAATAAGTGAAAAACTTAATCATTTACACATCAACATTCATTCTAAAGCGCAAGCAATCCAAATTCTTTAACACCGGCATAAACCCTAGTGCAAGAGAATATCTATATTTACATGATGCAAGAAAAATACAATCACTTAATCATTCACCTGTCATCGCTATTCTAGGGGTAAAAGTGTAAACAATCCAGTTTAAATGGCTCACGAGAAAACAATTACTAACGAAGGCAATCAGATGGAAAGACTATGATTTTTAATATCCTTGTTGCATCATAAACATAATCAACAATTCCAATCATCAATATCATAATCGACGATCTATCATCAACAACAAAATTTAAGCGCAAGGGAATCAACCCCTTTTTACATTACTTCATTAATTATCAACTTTTCAAGGCACACTAAGATATCAAACTCCTCTAAAATCTAAATTGCATTCAAATGATAATCTCTTATATAATTTAGAGTTCCAATCTCATTCAAAATAAATGCTCATAAGAAAAAATTATTTACTTTTTCCCACATTTAATGTGATATAAAATTTAAGTTTTGTATTTTATATGATTATTTAATATTTCTTACGATTTAATAAATCTATAATTATCTTTCATCTAAATTTTATAGAAACAAAACTTAAATGTATATTAAATATATTATCTTCGCGCAAATCTTGTCAAAGAACGTCTGACAAGCGATGTCATAGCATCCAGAAGCTCACGCCCTCTCAGCGAGGCGACAGGCGGATCGTTGAATGGAAGAAATACTGGAAACACCTAGCAGAGGAACCCAAGATGCTTTTTTTCCACATAAGATCGACTGCACCAGATAAAAGGAAATTGGTTGAGGGAAACATGCGTTGCGCGAACGACTGTTAGAGTTTCAACACGGAAATCCTGGGGATAGAAATGTGAGGGAACCTAAGGATAAACTATGAGGAAGAAGGCGAGAGGAGTGACCTTCACCCACATAATGGTAATACCAGGGAGCTGAGAAAAAATCCAAGCAAGGTAGAATTTTCTTGTTGGGTGAAGGTACCAGAACGGAGCTCCACTATGGCTTTCTAGCTCAGAGCTTCACTTACTACACGCTGAGATAAAAGGAAAATGTAGAGAAGGAGGGTAGCTGAGAGTAGCTAATTCGTTGGGGAGATTAAAAAGCGAACACACAGAGTTACTCCTTGGGAAACAAAGAGGTGAAACCTTTTGTTGGGAAATGGTAAGCAATGGGGCTCAAGTTCTCCTCAAGGAAGAACGCGAGGATAACATTGCATTCGTGAAGGGAAGACATGAACTCATTCAAGGTTGGGTAGAAGGTTTTAGACATGCCAGGCTTCCATTCAGGAAACTCCTTCTCGCTTCAAACTCGGGCGAAGAGGATAAATCGTAGAGGAGCTTCTTGGGAGGAAGTTTTGGAAATTAGAATTTCATTAATCTAGTTAATAAACATTTTTTTAAAGGGAAAAGGTCGATCTGTATTTTTGTGATTAAACTTCTAATCCATTACTGAATTGTATTATATAAATATCTGAATCTAATCCATTTGTTAACTGTTATTAATTAAATTCCTGATATGCATTTCAGAGAGTATCCATTCAAGAAATTGAAGCAATAATGCTTTTCTCTGTAATTACAGTTCTTTAAAATTTATATCGTATCTGCATGTTCAAAAACAATTTAAAATTTGAACGCTTCTACACTGTAAACTACAACTTCGTAAATTTCTATCCATGAGCTCTATTAATAAAATTTCAGAGCTTCAGCGTTTAAATAAATTGGATGGTTAAACTCAGAACCTGTGGGTCGCTAGGGAGGAAACTAGTATTTTCATCAAAATTTATTCTTTACTCTTAAGCAAGGATTGTGGAAGGGAGACAACGGTTGAAAATTTAATTCAATAGAGACCATCCATCTAAGTTATTCTAAACTAACAACATCAAGCAAGAATTCCCAACACATCAAAACTCCATTTCACATTTCATCAACATATAAATCCATATAAAAAAATTTAACTAAATTACCACTGCAATTTTAAACATGGGTACCTTAACCGATGGATAGACTTGTCGATGATATTCGGCTGCTGGCGATCCTCCCCACTCTCACTTTCTAATCGTTGAGACCTCGTCAATACCTCCCATCCAACGCTAGGGGTATTATTCTTCCCCCTGATCCCCTCGAGCCGCAAAGGGTCCATGCACACAAACCAATGAAAATCTAGCTCCCACCTCGCCTCAAAAGGTCGAGCTACCACTCTCAATTCTAGTTGGGTATGTCAACTCCCACAAGAAAAATTAGTCAAGAAAAATCTGACAACATAACCTTATGCATGTCAGTCGTGATCCATTCCCCTCCTCTGTCATTTCTTTTATAATGTTCTCTTAGTGCCTAGTTGCCAAAATGCACATTTAATTCTTTTTATTAAAATTTTATTAGGAATATTCTCCCCAATACACTTGTCACCCGATCCCTTAGTTGCACCAGAAATTCATTTAATTAATAAAATTAATTTGCCAATTTCCCTCACCCATCTAAAAGCCTTCCTAAAAATCCCCCTCGATGTCCCTTTATTCCTTCACATTCCCTTAATGACTGACACCTTTCTTAAATCTTAGTTGAGTTCAAATTTGGAAAGTTCTATAGACTATAATCCCTTCTATGTTCCACATTCCTTTTGTATTTAAGTTTTCCCTTTTTGTTCTAATTTATAAATTATCAAGTTTTGCACATAGCTAGCAATTAATCTTTTTGGATAAATTATTTCTCCTTTATTTTTTAAAATTTGACTCATACAACATTTATTTTAATTAGGCTTAGAAAAATTGTTTTTAAGGGAAATTTTAAAAATTTTAAACTTTACTCATACAACATTTATTTTAAGGCCGACCAAGTCAAAATCATATATTGTTTTCTAGGTACCTAGGTTCATTGACTCACTAATGTTAAAACCATGATGTGCCCTTCAAGACGCACTACGTTCTCCAAGGGTGCCACTCGCCTTTATTCATGTTTCATTTATGCGACATGCACTTCAAGACGCACTACGTGCTCCAAGGGTGCCACTCGCTTTTTGACTGATTTTGGTAGAATTCAAGCCCTTGGAGTTAATACTCCATTAGGTGACCTTGTGGGAGACTAAAGGACTCTCATGAATACGGACCATACATTATTTTCCACCCTCACGACATTGTGGATATCTCAAACTAGGTAATAATTAACCTACAGTTCGAGTCAGGGCGAGAGTGCTAGTAGGATGTGGCAGGGTTGTTGCCACACGTCTCCCTCAATATCTCTGATTTTCATGCATGACACCTTTACTCCAAATGTGATTCTGATTAGAAATAAATCGTTAGCCTGCATCCATCAATGAAACATGTCAGCAATCCATAAACAACATCATAATATACCAGTCATATGTCACATATCGAATAACAGAAATACTCAAATCATATACATTCCACTCCTTAACTCAATCCGGAGTCCAAGGAGGTCCATCGATGCCATCGACATCCTCAATATGTCAAGATTCCTACACATTAAGGAGAAACTAGTCAAGAGAACTTGTCGATATATATATATAATCAAATAACATATCATCATATCCACAACATCATCATAATACATAAGAGAAAAAAAAATCATATAATGAACCAGATCACTTGCACGCAAGTGTCCTCAATGAATAAGTCACATCAGGTGAGAACAAGAGCGGGATGTTACATACACCCCCTCTTTTTTAAAACTTCGTCCCAAAGTTTCATAGTATACAAGTGCACCAATACCGTATCTGACAATATCTAAATGTCTAGCTATCAAACACAAATCGAAACTGTTGACTCGTATCATATGCATCCTCCCAAGTAGCCGAGTGTGGACTATAATTGTCCCACTAGACCTTGACCTGATCTATAGTTCAATGTCGTAGTTGTCAAATGCGATGGTCCAAAAAGCAGATTGGCTCTGCCGTGAGCGCACCCTCACCCAACTTCTTCCAAGAACTCAAGTAAATTATATGCATAGGATCACTGACCTAAAGTCACACACATATAGAAGATAAAATTCGCGCAATGCCTTAAGGAATGATTAATAGTTAGCCATTAGGCCCTTCATAATTATGGTCACGCGATGTGCATCGAAAAAACCCTTATACTGATCTTGTGCTTCTTCCAACCCTTTTTCGTATCGTTTATACTTGTTCTTCCATTTCTTGGATTGATTTTGGTCCTACCAAGACCCCATCCTTGAGTCTATCCCAACTCAAAGGCATCTGATATAGTCTCCCGTAGAGAAAATCAATGGTTCCATCCAAACGGTACCTTGAT
Organism: Picea sitchensis; assembly: GCA_010110895.2. NCBI lineage: Eukaryota > Viridiplantae > Streptophyta > Pinopsida > Pinales > Pinaceae > Picea > Picea sitchensis. The sequence goes on from SNQJ01S0053673.1 coordinate 35,288, forward strand.
AGTTGTTGTTGCACGCAAAATCGGTCAATGGCAAGAACTATTCCCAACGTTTCTATTCGTCCAACACACACATACACAACACAACCTTCCAAATTTGGTTCATTCCTTCAGTCATCCTATCTATCTTAGGGACATGTTGTACTAAGGTTTAGTGTTGTTCCCAAGGCCTCTTGGGAAAGTCATCCAAAATCATCTTGAAAACACCGATTCCCTTATCAGATATGGTTCCCTTGGTACATCTGGTACTCTCAATATCTCACTGATATAAACTCTAGCTATACCTAGCACCTAATGCATCATACACACAGGGACAAAATGTGAACTCTTTGTCAGAGTGTCAACTATCGCGAAAATCAAGTCGTGCCTTCTTTCCATCAGTAGTAATTTCCTCAATGAATTCCAATGAAACGACCTCCCATTTCGATTCCAGAATAGTGTGTGGTTGTATAAATCCTGTTGGATGTCTAAGTTCAACCTTAACCTACCAATATTCTAGACATCTCACCACATAGTTGACAATGTCCACCTTTATCCCTTCCAGAAGAATAAGGGCTTAAGGTTTGTCCTCATCTTCATGACTCCTCGATGAGCCATGCACATTGCTCTATGATCTTTGTATAATATCAAAACTTCTCAATTCATCATTGGGAGGTAAGTAAATCTGGTTATTATATCTCCATGATCCATCATTGTCCACAGTATATCCCTCAATGTTGGTACCAACATGGTGTCTTTTCCAATAGAATTTCTTAACCACTTTATACAAGTCGTCGTTGTGCTGCATAGTTAGAGTCTTTTCATGAATATTCATCTGAAGAGGTATCTCCGAAAATATGTGTGGTCTCCGACACAATGCATCCACAACTCTTCTCATTGTTCCTTTTATGTAGTTAATCTTAAAATCGTACTTGCTAAACAATTCTGACCAATGCCTTTCTCGCTCGTTCAAGTCACTTTGCGTAAAAATGTGTTGTAAACCATAGTGGTCCATTTCTAGTTCGAATTTCCATCCCATCAGGTAGTGTCTCCACATTATCTGGGCATATACAATCACTATTAACTCCAATTCCTATGTTGTGTAGTTATCCTCATGCCTTCTTATCTTCCTTGAGGTGTAAGCAATCCCTTGACTGTCTTGCATTAATATTCTGCCTAAGCCTTCCTTGGATGCATCAATGCACACCAAGAAGTCTTCATCCATGTCAGGAAATTTTAGTATTGTCGTTGTCGTCAACATATCGTGGAGCCTTCGAAATGCTTCCATGCATTTCTCAGTCCACACAAACTTATTGTTCTTCTTCTGAAATTTTGTAATCACATTTCTATTTTCAAAAAACCGTTGATGAACTGTTGATAATATCCAGCTAAACTCATGAAGTTACGCACTTTTGGTACGTTCATCAGCATAGGCCATTCCCTAATAGCCTCTATCTTCGCTGGATCCACAGTGATACCTTCACCGGAGATAACATGCCCTAGATAATGAGTCCTTGATAGGTAAAAAGATCATTTCGACAGTTTCTTGTATAATTCCTTCTCTCGTAAACATAGTAGTACCAAGCGCAAATGTTTGTAAATGAATACTTGAATAAATTTGTCCAAGTATTCATGGAACACCCCTTTCATCAAGCTCAAGATTACCCCTGGAGACTTTGTTCATCCCCACGGCCCAACGGTATACCCGTAGTGTCCGAACCATGTTTTGAAAGAGGTCTTAGGAATATAGTCCTCTTTAATTCGTAACTAGTGATAACCTGATCTCCAATCAATATTGAATACGATGTCGTGCTTTCATTTGATCAAGAAAATTTTCTATGCTTGCAAACTCATACGGGTTCCTGAATGATGCCTCGTTCAAAGATTGTAGTAAACACAGATTCTTCCACAACCCATCCTTCTTTTGTATAAGTATAATAGTCACACCCCAAGGTGACACACTTGGACATAAATTCCTAGGTCCAACAACTCCCTCAGTTGCATTTTCAACTCTTGTAACTCAGGGGTCGACATCTGATAAGGTGTTCCTGTTATTGGTTTAGTTCCAGATATTATTTCTATGGAAAATTCCATCTTGGCTTCAGGGGCACACTTGGTAATTATTCTGGGAATCATGGCTTCAAGTTCTCATACTAACGGAAGGTGTTTTAGTGCCTTTGCCACGTCCTTTCCGTTCAATGCAAGGATAACATATATCTTGCATCCCTTGTGCATGCTCTTCCGAAGTTGTAGGGAATAGATGAAACATATGGAAACTCCTTGGTTCCTTCCTACAATCACACATCTTTGTCCCTCATCATCAGTCCAACTCAATCACTTCATCTTACTGTTGAGTATCGCATCATGCGAGTCCCACTAGTTCGTACTGATCATGACATCATAATATCTTAAGATCGTGACGTAGGTCAGAATTTCTTACCTAATCCCCATGTTAAAGTGATAGTTCATACCCCCTTTCATCAACCATCTGGTTGGCACCCAAAGCCATTTCGACGAATCTAAACTCGTCCAGTTCAATGCCTTTACCTAAATCCCTTTAGCACGGAGCGAGAAATAAAGCTCTCTGTAGCACCAAGATCTAGAAAAAACTAAATGTTTGGTTGGCGATGGTAACCTATGCCCTGAGCACAATGGAGCGGTGCTTTTCCTGGCGAGTATTCATTGTTGCAAGAATCCAATGGGCATTTCCCTAACCTTGAATTGTAGTGGGTCTTGTTGATCTGACCATTATGGTCCTCTCAACCGGACAGTCCTGCTAGTAATGTGGCTCTCCACACATCCAACACTCATCTCTGATCTAGTACTCTTAGCCCGAAAGTAGAAGTTGATGGCCTAGCAGCCTAAGATCCTGGTTTGATCTGTTGACAATCCTAACTGCGGTTGACAACGACAGTACCCTATAGGAGTTTTCTGTTGAGGAACCCATTGTTGTGGGGTCATGAACAAGGGTTCTAAAGACGTATCTTGATACCAAGATCTCATGTCTAGTTGGCATCTGATACTGATGTGCATTGGACGTCGTCATTCCAGACACTCTTGTAGGAGTCATGCCCTGAATCCCACGCTCAAATTCTTCTCTGCTAAGAGGCCTACTGGACTGCATCGTGCAACATCTGAGGCATTTAGATCCTCACCTTCACACAAAATATGGATTTAAGTCTGATCACGAGCCTGTTGATCTGCATCTTTTTTGGGTTCTGATGCGGGTCGTACCGAAGTATCTCCATAACTGGTTTGTAATCTTCCATTCCAAACCTCTTTATCATTTCTTTGATATACTTGGTTTTAGAAATAAAAATTCCTTGGTCGCTTTGACATATCTGAAGTCCCAGAAAGAAGGATAGTTCTCCAAGTAACGACATTTCAAATTCATTCTGCATGTCGTTTGCAAATTTCTGGCTTAACCTGTCATCATCACTACCAAAAATAATAATATCAACATAAACTTCAATTAATAAAATATTACCTTTACTTACCTTGATGTAGAGGTTGCTTTTTGCACTTCCTTTTCTGAACCCTGACTGTTGCAGATACTTATCCAGTCTAGAGTACCATGCTCTAGGATCCTGTTTTAGACCATACAAGGCCTTCTTTAATTTACACACATAGTTTGTGTTCTCTGACAACTGAAATCCTTCTGGTTGTTCAATGTAGACTTCTTCTTCAAGTTCCCCATTCAGAAAAGATGATTTTACGTCCATTTGATATACTTTAACATTTTTGGAGCATGCATAAGCTAAAAACAAATGGATTTCTTCCATTCTGGCAACTGGGGAAAATGTCTCTTCAAAGTCGATTCCTTCAATCTGTGCATATCCTTTACATAACAATCTAGATTTGTTCCTTGTAACCTGTCCATCTTCATTCATGAAAACCCATTTTGTGTCGATCACATTCTTATTCTTTGGTCTTAGAACAAATTCCCAAGTGTCATTTTTTTTTTATTTGATCCAATTCTTCATCCATGGCCTTTTTCCAAAATTCATCATTTTTGGATTCTTCAAAACAGTTTGATTCAATTGTAGATAAGAGTGCTAGGTGTGTTTGTTCTGGTGAACGGATTTTTCTTCTAGTCTCAACTTATGCATCTTTGTTTCCAATAATCTGATCTGAAGGATGATTCTTCTGTACTTGTTTGCTAGGTGTCTTTGGAGATACTTGTTGAACTTGCTCTTCTAATTCTGTCGGATTCTCTTCCTCTTCTTCTTATTTTTCATCTTCTTATTCAAAAAGTTGTTTCATTGATTTGTTTTCTTCTTCCTTTGATTTTGGTCTGCCTGTTTCATCAATTGTTACGTTGATGATTTCCACAAATTTGTTTAATCTTAGATTGTAACACTTGTATGATTTCCTTGTACTTGAGTAACCAACAAGTATTCCGTTGTCCACACGAGAGTCAAACTTTCTCATTCTGCCATCTTCTCTTTTGATGTAGCATTTGCTTCCAAAAACTCTGAAGTGCTTCACATTTTCTGGTCTTCCTTTCCATAGTTCATAGGGAGTTTTATCAGTGTTGTTTACGAGCATTACTCTATTTTGAATGTGAACTGATGTATGCACTACCTGTGTCCAAAAAATATCTGTCAATTTGTAATCCATTAGTATTGTTTGAGCCATTTCCTGTGCAATTATCATCCATTACGATAATGTTCCTTTGTCTTTGAGTCTCTGAACCAATCTATGAATCCATGCTCTCGTCCACTATCATATATCTATTAAAACCTACTAAGTCTTCTTACAAATCCATCTCTGTCCATACTATCCAAGACTCTACTTGTCCAACTGTCCATAATGCTAACCCATTTATCATTATACTATCAAACTATACTTATGCTAATTGATTACTCTGAATATGTCTTCTCAAACTTTGCAAGCTGCTCGAAGGATGGTTCTTTGGTCTATCACAGCTATCGTATAGACTCCCCCTATCTAATATTCATATTACTTGGGAGTCTCTAAGCCGGATGGCTCAGAACAATTCCTGCTCTGATGTGTATTCATCATCATCTTCATTGGTACATTTATTATCTCTCTGAACTCTGACTTATTTCTTTCTATCTGTGGATTCATCTTTCACTACAAAGTCTGAAAGTACAATCTCTTGAAATTGTTCCTTATTTACCTGTCCTTCCCTTCTTTTAGTGATTTTCCAAACCTTTTTGTATCTAACATCTTTCCTTTTCTCTATAGAATTTTCTTCATCATGTTTTATTGTCAATATTGCGATATCTGGTACCTAGTCTTTGTTCACCTGTTCTTCCTATTTTCTTATCCATACTTTCTTATATCTTATATCAGTATTCTCTTTCATGGAAGTATTGATCATGCTTCTACAATCATTGGCTATGTGTCCATAGTTATGACATTTGTAACACTCAATGTTACTTGCGACCACATAGGCACATTTATAATCCCTGCAATCTGCAACCTTATGTCCAAAGTTAGTACAATAAAAACAATGACCATAAAATAAATTTTCATACCTGGGAGTGAATGATCTTCTTTGTGG
>SNQJ01S0053673.1:44089-60137 GCA_010110895.2 Picea sitchensis
ACTTTCCTTCATCTCATTATTCCACAATTAAGCATGGGTTCTCTTACTCCACAAAGCGTCTTCTCGTGAGGGCTTTCACCATAAGGGGACCACTTTGGAGTTCATCCATATTTACTTCTTATCAACCATGAAAAAACAATAATAAGTCATATTTACATCAAACAATATTGAGTCCATTACCCAAACCTTTGTGCTACGAGGCTTTCTTCAAGGGTTGACATCAATGAAAAACAACCTTAATCAACAATAAGGGTTCCCCCTGAGAGGCGAAGAGGTTTCTCCTCCCCTCCCTCAATGATATTTTTATCCAAAAATCATTAAGGATGTATATACCACTCTAACAATTTTCAACCCTCTGATCACTAATTCAAAATATCATCTTCTTGTATTGGTTAACTCATTCCTTCCAATGAACACTCCTATGTCATTTGTACATAATCATAAAGTTCCTATCTTTCCCATGGGAAATATTGTCAGTTCATCGATCGTTGTTGGAGGAAACCCTACCAACATTGGTTTTCCAATTAATGGATAAAACAACACCGCTATAGGCATGCCTATTGGTAGTGCAAATTCCCCTTTGGGTATTCTAGTCGATGATGGATATGATTTTATTGAAATTCCAATTATTGGCACAAGTACCCCTACAATAGAAATTGTTATTGGAGCCAAAATCTCCCCCAAAATAGTAATACCTATTAGTAGTGGGTTCATCCCTAATAGTGGTTTCCAATTTAGTAGTATTTTCATCCCTCATGACAAAATCTAAAATTGCCATGTCATTTTAAGCTTAAAAATTTTTATATCTTCAACCCTCATGTATTTGCATTGCATTTCCAACTTTTCTCTTTTGGGAACGTTAATTTTCTATCTTATATTTTGGTTTTATATTGTAGGAAAGTGTGCAATAACAATGTGTAGGGTTTTCTTAGGCTCTTTCCTATTGCTCAAACTTTTATGAAGTGACCAACATCAAGTAAAGTGTCCCTAGAATTGACAACATACAGAGTATCAAGCAAATTGGTCCATTGTACAGTGTTGGGGTTCCATATTGTTGGCACAGGGCAAGACCCAGGGTTCAATGCTTCAACAGCGCACCAACAAAAACCTAACTACCGGCCCTTTCGGCAACACCTGCGAAGCAGATGAAGTCTCACCCGAGGTAGAGGTAGGGGTGGTTGTAGGAATCAAATGTCTGCAACCTAGCTAGGACACAGATATGTGATTATACTACTTAAAAAATCACTTAGAAGTTAGCATTCCTCAGTAATTAACCCTTATTCACATCACAGATCCAAACCCTAATTATATAACAATGCATTATTCTACCATATCTAACACATCTAAGCACTTAGCACATGGAAAAAGATCATATCTATCATTTATTCACATCATTTAAGCACTAAGATATCATACTAGATTCATATAAACATTCATTACTTAAATCATATGAACAATACAACAACCATAATGCACAAAGAAACCATAACATAAGATATACATGGTTCACCCCAGTGTGGGGCTACGTCCACCAACTCTTCATCTTCTTTATTATCTTTTGTCAATCTCCTTACATGCACAAATCCTCATAACCCACTCTGCATAGGACAGGAGATCTGCATGCACCTCGCTAGATCCTCCTTCCCTGAGCTACGTTTTAGAACAAAGCCTTCTTACAATCACTTGCACTTAGCTCTACAAGCTCTTAACACATAGTATGCACAAAGCATCCACAACTATTCACACTTAGCGCATTGGCCTCTTCCCACATTGCCTAGATATCTATTTATACATTACAAAATGGGCCCAAACATGGGTAAAATCATGAGCCAACATCCCATACCCGTTACATAAACCATAATCCCAAAGTTGTCCTAAAAAGGGGCCGAGATCCAGCGATCTCTTCTTTGACTTGCGCTCTGCCTTCGACTAGTCTGTCGAAGTCCCAAAAGAGGTGAAACATGACCAAGGATCTCAAAAACTTGGTCAAGGGCCAAAAACCCCCCAACACTCACCTGTGACTCGTCCCGAGTCACTCTGGTCTAGGTAACTCTACCTCAAAATCCTCGAGCTTGGCTCAAGATGCTTCAACCTGTTGTTGCGCCAAGGTCTCCTACTTAGAAAACTCTTGAATAACTGCCTCGTTCACAAGTTCCTCTAAGTGTTTTTCTACTGAAGTGACTACTTGTTCTAGCTCTTCTCCTCATCCTTTAATATCCTCAAAAAGTAGGCAAGCTACATCCTTTACTGGCTGGAGCTTCTGAGTCACTTCCATGACTTTTCTTTGTATGTCATGGACATGTTGTTGAGTTGTGCATTTTTTGGGGGATCTTTTCATTCGCTCGACTGATGACAAGGGCTTTAACTACGCTTGTACTATTTTTTCTTGTTGCTTTGCTTCCTAGAGCTGCAACTCAAGTGTTTTCAATTCAGGGTCCTTGGTAAGGCGCTCATAAGTCTGCTCACTGTGACTTCTTAGCTGTTTGAATTCCATAACTAATGCTTTGATTCTTTCAACTGTTCTCTGAGAAGTTGCTTCTCTCTGGTCTCGCACTTCCTACAGAGTGCTTAGCACTATTTGTAGCTCCACCTCTGTTATTCTCTATTGATGTTGTTGAACAGCTTCCGTAAGATTCACCACTTGACTCTCCACCGTGTCTTCCTCCATTTCCTATAAGCCCATCACAGAGCAAAGTGCTCTGCGAACTACTTCTTTAACTCCAACCTGGTCCATGAGAAACTATTCTTTCTCTTGTTGGATATGTGCTCTATCCTCTTCAAACTTTATTTGGAGGTCATCCTTCTCTTGTTGCGCAACTTGGATTTGCTCTATGATTTCCTCTTATTCTTGCTTCAGGGCCATTGTGGCTTGTTATTTTTCTTCCTCCATACAACGAAGGTGAGCTTTGGTCACATCATCTATTCTATGGATTTGGAAGGCTCATCTCCCAACTCTGGTTCTTCTGGTGGAAGGGGTGCAACAGACACTGCACAACTGGAGTGAAGGGCTTGTTGTACTCCTCTAAGCTATGCTTCAATCCTCCGATACATGGTTTCTTGTTTGGCTTTAGTTCTCTGCAAAATATCTTCCGAGGCATCTGATACAACTGCGATAATGAAGTCGAAGTCATCGACCGTGAGTACAGTCTGTAGCTTTGTCTTACTTTCTTTGGACTTCTTTGGTGATGTAGGTTTCGTTGGGAAGACCTTTATTTTCTTGGATGTCTCTACCTCTTCAAGGGGGTTCCTAGGTGGTGTTACTTCACCTTGCTTCAGCTTGTCTCATTCCCCTTCTTTCTCTTCTTTGTCCACTTCTTCATCTCCTCCTTCACTAGGTGAATATGATGTAGTCTCTTCCGATGTGATGTGTATTTCCTGTACATCTTCCTTCTTTTTCTTCCTGTTACTGTTGGGTGCATCATACTCTTCGCGAGTAACCACCGGAATTACAATGAGTTTGGGATCGAACAGTGTTGTTTGGTCGACTGGTATAAGGAACTCTGCAAGCCATTCCTTTGTGATTTCTTCCAGGTCCTCCTCTGTGAGCTTGTAGTAGGACTGAAGCTCTTCTTTACTTCCATCTGCACGTGCAGTAATATAAATAAAATGCCTATCTGTGCGGAACTTCATAAGGGGCCTGAACCTGTCCAGGGTATTAGGCGTCATATGAGGGAAATACTCAATATCCCTCTTTAGCTGTAGGTAGTAGGTATGGAATGCTACGTTGGACTTCCAGTTTTTCCCCATATCGCATGAATACCAGAGCATCGTGAACTTTGAAACTAGTGGCTCAAACGGCTCAATGTCAGGGAAGGTCGCACCTTCTGGAATCTCCCAAGAAGTGAATGTGATGAGGATCAGCAATGAGATAAAATGGAACTCATAGCCTTGATCTTGAGCTTCGCGATAATTCATTTCTAACTGATTGACTAGGTAACTGGCCTAGTTCATCTGTATTCCTTCCACACATTTTCCTGCGAGGTCAACAAAAAACCCTGCGACCTGTGTGGGTCTGTTCTTTTGGACTAGCTTACCAGCAATCAACTGGAAAGTAAGGTGCACTATGCCATTCTGAATGGAGGCTACCTTTTATCCTTGCATCCCTTTCTCTACATCGTCATAGGTGTCTTTGATATTTTATGCTAGGGCGTGGCCTCCATCCTTCCCTAGATAAAAGTATTGCGGGTCTGGTCCCTACATGCTCAATCTGGTGATCCTATGGATCAGTGCCACATCAACAGTGATGCATCTATATAACCATAGATACCCTCCATGGAAGCACGAAAGCAGGATCTTAACCCACGTGTTAACCTCCTGTTGCCTTCCAAAATGTGGTATCTTCATCGCATTGAAGATAGTGGACCTCGTGATGTCCATAGTCCATGGCTAAGGGATGATCTTCGATTTCTTCCCCTTGGTCTTGGTAAAATATTTGTGAGGTGCGAGCATGCCATAGCTCTTGCGATCTCCTAGGTTATAGTCATTGATCTTCAAGGTTGGAATACTCTCCAACTTCAGTCTGACTGCTTGTCTTCCCTTCAGGAGGTACGCAGTGATGACTGTGTAGTCAAAGTCCCTCGGGACACTATCACGACTCACCACACTTGCCAGGTGTGGGATGTAGTCGAGTAGGATGGAGGGAATTAGATTCTCATTTGCCAATTCATCATGATGCTTGGTTATTTTCTCGATCGTCGCTTGGGATGGTCCAGATCCACGAGTAGTCGACAGGGAGGCTTGCAGTCCTCGCGTCGATGAGGCTTGGATGCTTGCAGACATCACCTTCTTGGCCATGAGGTATATTAGAATCTCTTCGATGAATTTTTATGCTGCGCTAATTTCATCTGACATGCACACTTGAGATCTGATATCTCAGGTCAATGAACAATACTCAATGTAATAGAATGGATGGCGAGGTCTCAATGATCACTGTGCAAAATCAACTAGTTCTTTGTGGGATCGGATAGTCACAATTGGAAAAAGTGTTCTCGGTGCAACGCTCGACGGGATAAATAGATATTTTTGTAACAATTTCTTTGAACGGGTCACAAAGTCTTATTCAATGCAATTCCATCTGTTATGGCGCGGTCTCAGTGGTCCAATGGCGAAATTTCAGGCCATAACTACTTTCCTAATCGTTCAGGAGTGTCGATTGAACTATCATATTTCCTCCAATGGTCATATTGCTTCATCATGGTGAAGTTCCAATCTATTTTGTACTGATATTCCGATGAAGTTTGAGTTATGGAAACCTTTCTTCTGCGAAGCATTCAATGGAACTTATTGCAATTTTTCTAACTTTTCCCTCTTCTTACTGAGCTTTATGGCCTTCTTTCCTGTGATATGAATCACTGGTTTCCTCTTTCCATTATTGTTCTTATCTCCTCTTGGCATGATAACTTCGTATTTTGGAGGGTCTTTCATAGGGTTCAAGGGTAATACTTCTTCTTTTTCTGGGGTAGGTTTTCTACTCTCTTATACCGACAGGTGTCTCCAGTCTTCATGTGTCCTTTCAACTTCGACATCCATATCTTTGGCCTTTAATAGCTTCGACCAGTTCTCTTTTTCTTCCAATAAGTGTGCTATTCTCCTAGCCATGAAATATCTTAGTTCTTTTTTTTTCTATTCTAGATCCTCCTCTTCTTGTTTCCTTCATATCTGATCTTTCTCAATCCAGGTTTTTCCTAGCAAGATAGCAAATGGGGTGTTGTTCTCAATAAACTTAATGATCTCAAATTCTTCTTCTGTCGAAGTGCCATGAGCACTCATAGATATCTAGGTAAGTTTTCCACATAGGGTTATCAACTTTCCTCTAAATAATCACATTCCTCCTAATGAAGGAACCATAGCAGGCTTTCCCAAAATTTCCCAAGTTCTTTTTGTCATGATATTCACCTATGTTTCCTCATCCAGGACACAGTCTATGTCAAAGTCTCCTATTCTTGTTTCTATGTACTCTTTCTCTTTTAAGACCTCTGATAAGTTGATATTTTTGTGGTCATTCAAGGTTTCTTTCATCTGTAGTAATACAGTCTCTGATTCTTTCTGGGTTTCTATCATATCCTTAGTTTCTTGGCCTATGTCATAGTTTTGTTGTTTCATATTCATCTTTTAAACTTTAGCAATCATTCTAAGACAATACAAAACTTCATGGTCCATAGCTTTACAACAAAGGAAAATAAATCTTCTACCAAGACATTCCTTATCAATATGTCCCGATCTTCTGCATCTGTAACAAAGGGTTAATCCTCTATTTCTCTTAAATTATCCCCAACCTTTCATGTACTATGCACTGTGATCACTGTAACTAACCTGCAAAAAATTATTTCTAGGATCCTGCATCCATTTGTTAGTCCAAACATTCTTTCTATGCATAGGAATAACATATCTTTCATTGCTTCTATCAAATCTATTCGTATCAAATATTCTTTCTTCTAATTGTGCCCTAGTTTTCAGACAAGGACAAAATTTAACATACCTAAATTCATACTTTCGAAAAAAAAAAATCACTTATCTTACCTTTCTCAGAGAAAAAAGCTTCAATATCTTACCTCTTTTCTTCAGATCAGACTTCTCTTCTTAGCACAGAGCTTTGCAAGTCAATACTACACACTAAAGCACAAATCTATGCACAAAGCTTTATTTTCTTCAGTTCCCAGCAATCACAGTTTCAGGCCCCGGCAACAAAACCATTTGTTGGCATAGGGGTAGACCCAGGGTTCAACGATTCAACAACGCACCAACAAAACCCTAACTACCATCCCTTTCAGCAACACTTGCGAAGTAGATGAAGTCTCACCCGAGGTAGAGGTAGGGGTGGTTGTAGGACTCAAATATCTGCAACTTAGCTGGGACATAGCTCTGTGATTATACCACTTAACAAAGCACTTAGGAGTTAACATTCATTAGTAATTAACCCTTATTCACATCGCAAATCCAAACCCTAATTACATAACAACGTAGTATTCTACCAGATCTAACACATCTAAGTGCTTAGCACATGGAAAAAGATCAGATCTAGCATTTATTCACAACATTTAAGAACTAATCCATCATACTAGATTCATCTAAACATCCATTACTTAAATCATATGAACAATACAACAACCATAATGCACAAAGCAACCATAACACAGGATATATGTGGTTCACCCCAGTGTGGGGCTACGTCCACCAACTCTTCGTCTTCTTTATTATCTTTTGTCAATATCCTTACATGCACAAAGCCTCAGAACCCACTCCGCATAGGACAGGATATCTACGCGCACCTCACCAGATCCTCCTTCCCGAGCTAGGTTTTAGTACAAAGCCATATTACAATCACTTTCACTTAGCTCTGCAAGTTCTTAACACATAGTATGCACAAAGCATCCACAACTATTCGCACTTAGCACATTGGCCTCTTCCTACATCGCCTAGATATATATTTATACATTACAAAATGGGCCCAAACATGGATAAACCCATGGGCCGACATCCCATACCCATTACATAATCCCTAATCCCAAAATTGTCCTAAAAAGGGGTCGAGATCCCACGATCTCTGATTCGACTTCCGCTTCGCCTTTGACCAGCTTGTCGAAGTCCCAAAAGAGGTCAAACATGACCAAGGATCTTGAAAACTTGGTCAAGGGCCAAAACATATCCCAAGAAGATTCCATGTAACCATTATGGAACAATACAAGCATTTTTCATCAACATCTAGCTCTTCATAAATGTTTGTATATGTTATTACAGTCTCAATCCGTCCATATTGAACAATAATATTTTTTGGATTGCAAACTAAAGCATTTGGCCCTGGTGCAAGTCTCAATTGATGAATCTATGTCACCCAATACTTCCAATTGATCATTTTTGGCATGTCAAAGAAAGCAAAGGCATGTCAAGGAAAGGCATGGCATGGAAAGGCAAGGAATTGCATGTCAAGGCAAGGCAAGGCATGGCATGTGAAGGTAAGGAAAGACATGTCAAGGCAAGGCATGGTTTGTCAAGGCAAGGCATGGCAAGGATAGGCATGGAATGTCAAGAAAAGGAAAGGCATGGCATGTCAAGGAAAGGCATGTCAATGCAAGGCATGGAATGTCAAGGAAAGGAATGTCAATGCAAGGCATGGAATGTCAAGGCAAGGTCTATTAAGACAAGGCATGTCAAGACAAGGTAAGGAATGTCAGGGAAAGGCATGGCAAGGAAAGGTAAGACAAGGAATGTCAAGACAAGGCATGGCATGTCAAGGAAAGGGAATGCATGGCAAGGCAAGGCATTGCAAGGAAAGTCATGGTAAGGAATGAAAACACATGGCAAAGAATGGCATGTCAAGGCAAGGTAATACATGTCAAGGCAAGGCATGGTTTTGTCAATGCAAGGCATGGCTTTTCAAGGCAAGGCATGGATTTCCAAGGAAAGGCATGGCAAGGCATGTCAAGACGAGGCATGGATTGTCAAGGCAAGGAATGGCCATGCTAGGCATGGCATGTCAAGAAAAGGCATAGAATGACATGTCAAGGAAAGGAAAGACATGTCAAGGAAAGGCATGGAAAGGAATGGCAGGGCAAGGAATGTCAATTTAAGGCAAGGCAAGGTATGTCAATGCAAGGAAAGACATGTCAGTGAGGCATGGAAAGGAAAGGCAAGACATGTCAAGGAAATGCATGGCTTGTCAAGGCAAGGCATGGTCAGGATAGGCATGCCATGTCAAGGAAAGGCAATGCATGGCATATCAAGGCAAGGTATGTCAATGGAAGGCATGGCATGTCAAGGAAATTCATGTCAATGAAAGGCATGGAATGTCAAGGCAAGACATGTCAATGCAAAGCAAGGTCTTTCAAGGAAATTCATGTGTTAATTCAATGAAAGGCATGTCAGGGAAAGGCATGGAAAGGCAAGGCAAGGCAAGGCATGTCAAGGCAAGGCATGGAAAGGAATGTCAAGGAAATTCATGGCATGTCAAGGAGAGGAACAACAAGGCAAGGCAAGGGAATGCATGGCAAGGCAAGGCATTTTAAGGCAAGTCATCGTAAGGGATGACAACGCATGGCAAAGCATGACAAGGAAAGGAAAGACATGTTAAGGCAAGGAATGGCTTGTCAAGGCAAGGTATGACAAGGATAGGCATGGCATGTCAAGCCAAGGCATGGCATATCAAGGCAAGACAAGGCATGGAATGTCAAGGAAAGGAATGTCAATGCAAGGCATGGCATGTCAAGGCAAGGCTAGGCATATCATTTTTTTATGATCATGTCAAGGAAATGGCATGTCAATTCAAGGAAAGGCATGTCAAGGAAATTTATTTCAAGGAAATGAATTAAGGCATGTCAAGGAAAGGCAAGGCATGGCATGTCAAGGCAAGGCAAGGCATGGCATGCCAAGGAAAGACAAGACAAGACATGTCAAGACAAGGCATGGCTTGTCAAGGCAAGGCATGGCAAGGCTAGGCATGGCATGTCAAGGCAAGGCATGGCATGTCAAGGAAAGGTAAGGCATGGCATGACAGGGAAAGGCATGTCAATGCAAGGCATGGCATGTCAAGGTGTTGATGGGCGAAATTGATCGTCCATCAACTGAGAGAGTGGAACCGGTTCGGGGTTGTCTAATAACCCAAGCCGTTTGGGATGAACCACCCTGATGGGTTTAGCGGCTCCGTTAGTCGATCTAAGATCCTAAGAAAACAAAAAAAACACAACTAATCTAAACTAACTAATCTAACTAATCTAATTAAAACAAATAAAACAAACTAACTAACTAATCTAATCTAAAACTAACTATTAAACAAACTAAACTAATCTAACTATTCCATTATATACAATCTACTAACTATACTAACTCTAACTAATTAACTATCTAACTACTGAAAAAAATATAACTTATTCACAAAATATACAATATCTACAATTTACAGATTTAAATAAAACCTGAGAAACTCATTAATATCCTGCCCTAAGACAGAGGAAGGTATTTTTTGATTTTTATAATTTTATGAACAAGAAAAGAAACAGAAAAATAACTAGACTAAATTACTAATAAATATACTAAACAAATAAATAACAAATTGACCTGTAAACGCTCCAGATTTGTCCTGTGTAGGATGACTTTTTAGCAGATCGGAGGGAGGAAACCCGCACCGAATAATCCAGAAGCTTCTCGTAAATGATAGCTGCAATGCTCTTTGAGTTTGTTTACAGGAAAAACAAGACATAAAAATCATAACAATTATATGATTTATAAATCTCAACAATTAGGTAAACCTGTTATGCAAAGACTTATACAGAATAATCCAATTGATGAAGAAGAGAAATCTGTCATTCATAAACTGAATCAAGTAATTGCTATGTTTTTTAAATAATGGATGAAATCAGACATGGATCATATTAATTAATTCACATCATTTTCAAAAGACTAAGATAGCTAAAGTAGTCATTAATCAAAAGCAAATTGATAAACTAAACATGAAACAAAAGATTGATATTATGAAAAGCTAAAGTTGTAGCAGAACATCAACTTCTGTCTCAGTTTGTATTAAAATTCCATATCCTTGTTCTCCCATGAATGAGGATGATCCTTATTACAAAAAATAATAAGTATTTAAAGGTTTTCCACAGGGTAAAACCTCCCTGTGGAAGTTATAAAACTGTTTACATGAAATCTGGGAGATATCCCAAAGTTGTCCAAACTAGGAAACTAAAATTAAATTAAAACATCCAAATATCCTCTAAACTGTCCATCAAATCCCATGCAATTCAAATTCACCTGAAAAGGACCAAAAATGAACAAATTAGAAGGATATTTGTTAAAGAAAATAATGAAAATCTAAATCTACAGACCTAGCTATAGAATCCTCTGATTCTGTAGCTAGTCTAAATAAAGATACAAAATCAGAATTGAAATTAATTAAAAATCTTTTAAGGAGATTTAATTCAATTATCATCCAATAACCATTCGAAAACGATTTATTCAATTGGAGCTTGATAAACCATTTGAAATCAAAACATAATCATAAAATCATTCAACTCTGTTCGTTAATCACCACAGAATCGGGTCTAAAAGAATCATGATCAGACAGTCGAGAAACCATTTGATATCCAATGCAATCAATAAAAACCAATCTTATGCGTTTGTTACATCGTTTTACCAATAGGAGATTGATCGAATCGAACAGGATCGTCTACAATTCATTATGGTTGTGTTGACACAGCACACAAAAATGTAACAAAGTGTAACATAATGCGTACGAGATATCTGATCATTCATTTTTGAAAACAGCGGTAAGAAAGATTGATTACATACAAACGAATCGAAACCGAATTTGGTAAAAATAATACAGTCAATCAATTTGTTTCATAACCAATCAAAATCAACAGTTGTGAAATCGTTTTGATATCAACTGAAACGATTATAATCAAAACAAATGGCAAGCAACTATTACGCTGCCTTATCAACAGGGAACATGACTTCGACAAGATTATTCCAATCATTATGAATGAGTTGATACAGCAAACGGTTCATGCCGCAAATAGATCAATTTAAACTTGGCGCGAAAATCAACTTAAAATAAGATCATAACAGGCTTGAATGATTGGCAATAGAATTCATAATTTGTTATGGCCAATTTGGGCAAACAGGGTTGATCGACTTTGATCAAAACGAAATCTTTCCAATCAAACGAATCAATTAGATGAGGTTTAGCATAGTTGTCACGAATAGAATCCATTCCAAGATTCGGGCACACCTGCACAGACTTAAATGAACATATTTTTATAAAAACAGGGTAGTTTGTTTCCCAAATTAAAATCGAACAGAGCAATATCTCAATTTTGAAAAGAGCATATCGTAACAACCAAACTTAATCAAATCATTTACCAACCATAGCATATAGATCATAACAAAATCAAATCCAAACATGATCGTGTTCTAAACTGAGTATGAAAAATCTCCTTTTCAAATCGGATACAAACCAATCCAGTCGAAGACAAACTATTCATTTTGTCAACTTAATAAGGCAAACTAATCAATCAAATCTAAACGCAGACCACTCAAATCCAATCAAGATATATCGATTGCTATACTGGGAAAGATGAGATCGTATATAGAATCAAAATTTATTTTTATTCAAAGCAAAGCTATATATAGAATGCACGCATTATAACAGAGTCAATCAAGATGTAAACAGAACTATTTAAAAAAACTGAATTCAAATCATTATATCAACCTAGATTATTTACAAAACAAAACGATGACAAAACCATACCTGTGTAGCGACGAGACTGCTTGATTATGCCAGCTTGGAATTTACAACAGTCGTGGCTAATTCCACGTTTTTGAACAAGATTGAGCCGGTTGTCTTTTGCTTTTTATCTGTTGTTTGGAGCTTGGCTTTTTGACTGGTTAGCACTGTAATCTGATCTTCCAATGATTGAATCTTCGATTGGAGTATTGGAACATCAATATAATATCGTTCTAACCATGAATTTCATTGGTCACAGGGTGACTGTGTGGGTTTAGACAGAGCAGGCGAGGGTTTGGGCAAATGACTGAGGGTTTCACGAGGCAATTCAATACCCGGGTAGTCAGGGTCGTTCCTTAGGCAGGGTGGAAGGTTTGATACAAAATCAAAAGGGGGATTAGAACATAAACCTTGCGAGTAGGGGTATTCGCTGGCCAAGAAACGCTCAACATCAGAATCAGAATCCTCACTCAGAACTATAGGGTCGGACTCGGCAAAGGGTTTTGGTTTGTTTTTGGCCATTCTCGAAATGAGTCGAGCATTCCTTTTCCCTTTGGCATTAGCAGTAAGGTTTTCCTTGGGCTTTTTTCTCATAGGCTTTTTAATAGCTTCTGCACTCTTAGTTACAGTGTCGGGTAAGTCAACAGGAGGGTCAGCTGAGGGTTTAGGTAGTAGGAGGTGTAAGGGTACAGGCGGTTTGGCCTTGGTTTCAATTACCACAGGTTTATCAACCTGTACAGGTTCGGTGTCTTCAAAGCCATTACGGGTGATGAAAGCCCTCCAACTATGACCATGAAAACTCAAATGATAAACGACGATGAGCTTAATAAGCCCATGGTGGAACAGGCTGCTGTCAGCCTTCTGCCTCTTAAACTTGTTTGACATCTTATACAGGGAACGATGAAAGTAGAAAGGCATGATTAGAGGATACCCTATAAAAACCATCAGCAAACGCAGGTGATAAAGGAACACAAGTCCGTATCGACCTTCACAAGTCATGAACTGCTTGACTAGCATTAATAAGTCGCGCCATCGTGATTTGAGCATAGATATGGGCATACCTTTGTCACGAGAGGTGACTTTGCGCGATTGAAACAGCAATGTCCATGGCACTTCCTCGACCTTGCAATTCTTAAACCAACGTTGTCCTAAAGCAGGTAACCCTGTGGCAAGACTGATAAACTGCTCATTGATCTCTAACTGTATATCACCCACCTTGGCTTGACAGCCATCGAAGGTTACGGCAAACTGTCGTGCTACACAAAGGTTAAAACCCTCAAATCATTTCACGAAGGTAAGCCATCCATTGTCTTCCAAATCTTGGCGGGCATTGTCAAACATTAACAGGGCTTGATTGCCATTGGGCTCGACTCGAACGACTGGTGCCATGGAGCCGAACACATGATAAGGGAAGGGTTTGGATTCACCAACACACACAGGAGCAGAGCTACCCGAGCTAATAGCAACAAACGAGAAAAAGGGATAGGCATAAATGCAAGCATGAGAAGGTGGTGGAGTTATTCACCAACATGCAAAACAATTATGGTGAAAGTACAGCCGCCGATTTAAATAGTTGTTCATTCCATAATAGTAATTCAACCATCGAGTCATGTGAACTAATGAAATCAAATGTGTATGCCAATGCACGCAAGCGTTGTGCCATAGTATTTAAACATCCAATATATAAATCAAAACCCAAAATCAACTATGCGCCAATGTATAAAATCAAAAGTTTAACCAAGGTGCCAAACAATATTCATATAGTCGACAAGCCAAAAGTTATGAAAAGATTAACATAAGGATCATATCAAAGGACATATAAAACATTTAATCATAACCCCTATGCACTTTCATAGAATCAATGATTAGGAAAGTCATATAAAGTGTAAATCCAAATGCTAAATGCCTTACAAACTCAATAAAACCAAGTTATACAATCAATCGAAGTATGAGAACTGATTAGAGGATCTTGCCAGTTGTATAATGATCAATAAAAGGTGAGCGCAAAAGGCATGATGACAAAAGACATATTGACAGTTTAAATAATGATCGAAATACGACTTCGAAAGGAGAAGTTTTCACGCTTACAGTCGTGAAAACTTAACGAAGACAAATGTGCAAATGTCGCAAAAATGAAAATGTCGTTTATTGAAAATTGCGACGAAAAGTTGATGTTTGCAAGACATTAATGTAGGCAAGTTAATAGATGATAGGAAAAAGTGAGTTGGCTGCCAACAATGGCGACACACTAGTAGAAGCAGTTATCTCTGCAAAAGGAACAAATTCAGATTAGGACAGCAAAGAAATTTTTAACTCAAAAACAACAACCAGAAAATCGTATAAACATCATTATTAACCATCTTTTCTAGCAGTGTTTCAAAAGATGAAAACTGATAACAAACTTAAGACTAGCAAGTCACAATATTAAAGATAAATCTCCAATACTGTTGGCATGGCCACTGCTGCCAGCAGGCGTCCATAGCCTCGACAGGGTTGCCATTTAACCCACTCTGACATATGTATCCTGTCAAGAAGTTCTGGATCAAAATAAAGGACATTAAAGAGGTTTATTTTTTGCAAATTTTCATATACCCAACATTGCTTCGCTGCCAACAGGCCTGTTCAGTACCCCGACGAAGTTGTCTTGGCGCCATGCATGCATTTACCCGCTGCCAGCAGACCTGTTCAGTGTCCCGACGGGTTTACAAGCACTTCCCACATCTCTTATTAATAATTCACTTTGTTTTGTTTTTCATAGATATGTAGCTGAGCGGGGTGACGCTGAAAATCATGATATTTTAACATATGTTTTTAGACCTCATCAGAATTTTTTAGCATTGTCCTTTATTAAGATCCAGAGATGTTTTATTTACAAAAACAACTTTCTAAGACAGGGAGACATCTTCTGAGTCATTCCTTTACGGAATAGGGACAACGTAAAAAGATAATAGATGATCATGGCAAGCTTTACTCAGAGATTGAAATCAGTTAACTTCTTTCAAACAACATACTTTTCCAATACAGATATAAACTTCAGCAATATACCATTGATGTTTGTACGAATTTCTCAGAAGTTATTTCAGCGAAGGAATTTTCTATTTTCCTTGTCTGAACAGTTCAAAAATTCGGGTATGTGTATTTCAACAGCAAAAACTAGTAAGCATAAGGGAGAAATCAAAACACACCATCGAAGAAAAAATTGGAAAGAAAAGAAATCCAAACAAGAAAAACAAAAAACAAATATGCACAGAAGGTGCATCTGAAAACCTCATGCAACCAATCCCTTGGGAAACTGAAAAGTAGAAAAAAAAAAATCCTATTTGATGGAAAACCAGTCCTACTCATGGTACCTTGGGTCAGGGTTGATTCAGATTCATTTATCTCTTTACTTTCCATTTAAGATTTTCATGATGATATTGCGTTTTTGAAAATAAATGTTCAATTAAGAGTAAAGAGAAAAGGATCAAGGGGACTTCCCTGACAACAGCCGTATTATGGTTCTCGTGGTGCGCCCACTTGTGTTCATGACTGCATTATTGCAAGGAGAATTAGTGAGAAATCAAACTGAAAGAAAACCTATTCCTAAACCTACCCTAACTATTAAACACATCAGGATACTACGTGAAGTCGTGCTTCCAATGTAGCCATCGGAATAACTCTAATCCTGCAATGGAAACAAGATCAAGCTTTACTAATAAGAATGGTAATATATCAACAAATGATAGAAACATATCACACTTACCTTCATAATCATCATCTAACAACAAAGTAAGCATGATCTTACCATTCCCTTGAATATTCTTGTTGTATGAATCCTCCAGCCATTGCGCA
>SNQJ01S0053673.1:67405-105847 GCA_010110895.2 Picea sitchensis
TGGATCATATTAATTAATTCATATCATTTGCAAAAGACTAAGATAGCTAAAGTAGTCATTAATCAAATGCAAATTGATAAACTAAACATGAAACAAAAGATTGATATTATGAAAAGCTAAAGCTGTAGCAGAACATCAACTTCTGTCTCAGTTTGTATTAAAATTCCATATCCTTGTTCTCCCACGAATGAGGATGATCCTTATTACAAAAAATAATAAGTATTTAAAGGTTTTCCACAGGGTAAAACCTCCCTGTGGAAGTTATAAAACTGTTTACATGAAATCTGGGAGATATCCCAAAGTTGTCTAAACTAGGAAACTAAAATAAAATTAAAACATCCAAATATCCTCTAAATTGTCCATCAAATCCCATGCAATTCGAATTCACCTGAAAAGGACCAAAAATGAACAAATTAGAAGGATATTTGTTAAAGAAAATAATGAAAATCTAAATCTATAGACCTAGCTATAGAATCCTCTGATTCTATAGCTAGTCTAAATAAAGATACAAAATCAGAATTGAAATTAATTAAAAATATTTTAAGGAGATTTAATTCAATTATCATCCAATAACCATTCGAAAAGGATTTATTCAATTGGAGCTTGATAAACCATTTGAAATCAAAACAGAATCATAAAATCATTCAACTCTGTTCGTTAATCACCATAGAATCGGATCTAAAAGAATCGTGATCAGACAGTCGAGAAACCGTTTGATATCCAATGCAATCAATAAAAACCAATCTTATGTGTTTGTTACGTCGTTTTACCAATAGGAGATTGATCGAATCGAACAGGATCGTTTACAATTCATTATGGATGTGTTGACACAGCACACGAAAACGTAACAAAGTGTACAGAATGCGTACGATATATCTGATCATTCATTTTTGCAAACAGGGGTAAGAAATATCAATTACATTCAAACGAATCGAAACCGAATTTGGTAAAAATAACACAGTCAATCAATTTGTTTCATAACCAATCGAAATCAACAGTTGTGAAATCGTTTTGATATCAACTGAAACGATTATAATCAAAACAAATGGAAAGCAACTATTACGCTGCCTTATCAACAGGGAACATGACTTTGACAATATTATTCCAATCGTTATGACTGAGTTGATACAGCAAACGGTTCATGCCGCAAATAGATCAATTTAAACTTGGCGCGAAAATCAATTTAAAATAAGATCATAACAGGCTTGATTGATTGGCAATAGAATTCATAATTTGTTATGGCCAATTTGGGCAAACAGGGTTGATCGACTTTGATCAAAACGAAATCGTTCCAATCAAACAAATCAATTAGCTGAGGTTTAGCATAGTTGTCACGAATCGAATCCATTCCAAGATTCGGGCACACCTGCACAGACTTAAATGAACATATTTTTATAAAAACAGGGTAGTTCATTTCCCAAATTAAAATCGAACAGAGCAATATCTCAATTTTGAAAAGAGCATATCGTAACAACCAAACTTAATCAAATCGTTTACCAACCATAGCATATAGATCATAACAAAATCAAATCCTAACATGATTGTGTTCTAAACTGAGTATGAAAAAACTCCTTTTCAAATCGGATACAAACCAATCGAGTCGAAGACAAACTATTCATTTTGTCAACTTAATAAGGCAAACCAATCAATCAAATCTAAACGCAGACCACTCAAATCTAGTCAAGATCTATCGATTGCTATACTGGGAAAGATGAGATCGTATATCGAATCAAAATTTCTTTTTATTCAAAGAAAAGCTATATATAGAATGCACACATTATAACAGAGTCATTCAAGATGTAAACATAACTATTTAAAAAAACTGAATTCAAATCATTTTATCAACCTAGATTATTTACAAAACAAAACGATGAAAAAACCATACCTGTGTAGCGATGAGACTGCTTGATTATGCCAGCTTGGAATTTACAACAGCCATGGTTGATTCCACATTTTTGAACAAGATTGAGTCGGTTGTCTTTTTCTTTTTATCTGTTGTTTGGAGCTTGGCTTTTTGACTGGCTATCACTGCAATCTAATCTTCCAATGATTGAATCTTCGATTGGAGTATCGGAACATCAATATAATATCGTTCTAACCATGAATTGCATTGGTCACAGGGTGACTGTGTGGGTTTAGACAGAGGAGGCGAGGGTTTGGGCAAATGACTGAGGGTTTCATGAGGCAATTCAATACCCGGGTAGTCAGGGTCGTTCCTTAGGCAGGGGGGAAGGTTTTATACAAAATCAAAAGGGGGCTCGGAACATAAACCTTGCGAGTAGGGGTATTTGTTGGCCAAGAAATGCTCAACATCATAATCAGAATCCTCACTTAGAACTATAGGGTCGGACTCGACAGAGAGTTTTGGTTTGTTTCTGACCATTCTCGAAATGAGTCGGGCATTCCTTTTCCCTTTGGCATTAGCAGTTAGGTTTTCCTTCGGATTTTTTCTCATAGGCTTTTTAATAGCTTATGCACTCTTAGTTACAGTGTCGGGTAAGTCAACAGGAGGGTCAGACGAGGGTTTAGGCAGTAGGAGGTTTAAGGGTACAGGTGGTTTGGCCTTGGTTTCAATTACCACAGGTTTATCAACCTGTACAGGGTCGGTGTCTTCAAAGCCATTACGGGCGATGAAAGCCCTCCAACTATGACCATGAAAACTCAAATGATAAACGACGATGAGCTTAATAAGCCCATGGTGGAACAGGCTGCTGTCAGCCTTCTGCCTCTTAAACTTTTTCGACATCTTATACAGGGAACGATGAAAGTAGAAAGGCATTCTTAAAGGATACCCTATAAAAACCATCAGCAAACGCAGGTAATAAAGGAACACAAGTTCGTATCGACCTTCACAGGTCACGAACTGCTTGAATAGCATTAATAAGTCGTGCCATCGTGGTTTGAGCATAGATATGGGCATACCTCTGTCACAAGAGGTGACTTTGCGCGATTGAAACAACAATGTCCATGGCACTTCCTCGACCTTTCAATTCTTAAACCAACGTTGTCCTAAAGTAGGTAACCTTGTGGAAAGACTGATAAACTGCTCATTGATCTCTAACTATATATCACCCACCTTGGCTCGACAGTCATCGAAGGTTATAGAAAACTGTTGTGCTACACAAAGGTTAAAACCCTCAAATCGTTTCATGAAGGTAAGCCATCCATTGTCTTCCAAATCTTGGCGGGCATTGTCAAACATTAACAAGGCTTGATTGTCATTGGGCTCGACTCGAACGACTGGTGCCATGGAGCCGAACACATGGTAAGGGAAGGGTTTGGATTCACCAACACACATAGGAGCAGAGCTACCTGAGCTAACAGCAACGAACGAGCAAAAGGGATAAGCATAAATGCAAGCATGCGAAGGTGGTGGAGTTATTCACCAACATGCAAAACAATTATGGTGAAAGTACAGTCGTCGATTTACATAGTTGTTCATTCCATAATAGTAATTCAACCATCAAGTCATGTGAACTAATGAAATCAAATGTGTATGCCAATGCGCGCAAGCGTTGTGCCATAGTATTTAAACATCCGATATATAAATCAAAACCCAAAATCAACTATGCGCCAATGTATATAATCAAAAGTTTAACCAAGGTGCCAAACAATATTCATATAGTCGACAAGCCAAAAGTTATGAAAAGATTAACATAAGGATCATATTGAAGGACATATAAAACATTTAATCATAACCCCTATGCACTTTCACAGAATCAATGATCAGGCAAGTCATATAAAGTGTAAATCCAAATGCTAAATGCCTTACAAACTCAATAAAACCAAGTTATACAATCAATCGAAGTATGAGAACTGATTAGAGGATCTTGCCAGTTGTATAATGATCAATAAAAGGTGAGCGTAAAAGGCATGATGACAAAAGAGATATTGACAGTTTAAATAATGATCGAAATATGACTTCGAAAGGAGAAGTTTTCACGCTTACAGTCGTGAAAACTTAACGAAGACAAATGTGCAAATGTCACAAAAATGAAAATGTCGTTTATTGAAAATTGCGACGAAAAGTTGATGTTTGCAAGACATTAGTGTAGGCAGCTTAATAGACAATAGGAAAAAGTGAGTTGGCTGCCAACACAAGGCAAGGCTAGGCATATCATTTTTTTATGATATTTACTAACATTTATTAGAATTGTTGAATGTTTTACATCATTGGAAGGACATATTAGGTATAACTTATTTGATATTTTAGTATCGTATATGCACTTTGGTATGATGTAATATGATTATCGTTTCATTTCATATGTTGTAATATTATATATATAATAGAGAAATTAAATATTGCATGAAATAAATAATAAATTTTCATTCTAAATGTTTGTTTTTGCAAAACAAGGATCTTCAAGAAGATCTGGATCATCCTCAACAAATAGATCCAGATCATGATGTTGGGTCCGATGATGAGATGGAAGATGATGCTTATGATGACACAGATACAGATGACAATTATGCCATTTTCAATGCAGATGATCATGATGATCATGATCATGATGGTGATGATGATGTTGAGGCAGTTGTTGGTAGCAGCCAGTGACATTCATGATCATATAGACTGCATCATGGATCATTTTTTATATATTTTTATAATGCCTCTTTTCATGGTTACTATCATATGCATCATTTTCATGGCCTCCAATACCATATTATTGAGTTGTATCATTCTGAAATGTTTCATGTTGACTTATATTGTTTGGACATGATGTATCATATTGACTTGTATCATTTTGTCTTACATAATTTATCATTTTTATTTATATCATTTGTACATGATGTATAATTTTGACTTATGTCGACTGTTGGACATGCATAATTTTTAGATGTTATTGATCTAGTGGAATATATATTTGACTCACTTGTTTTAGTTACATATGATGATGGTATTATCAATATTGACTCGTCAATTTTTATATATTGAAAATGGTTGATGATTTTTGGATGCATATTTATTACGTATGATGGTTTTGATTTACTGTTCATGATGGATGTTGTCAATTTCAATTAAATTATAGATATTTGACTCACTTTTTTTAATTATAGATGATGATCATGTTATAATAATTATCTTGTTATTTTATATATACTAGATGTTGTAGATTCTATTTTGATGGAGATTTAATAAGCATAATGATGTTAATTTGTAAGGATGTTCGTTTCCCTAAAAAAATATTTATAAATGTTATCGTATAAAATATTTCAAATGAATTTATATGACTTACTGTATAATAATATAAGTTATTTAAGAGACATGATACATTTAACTAATTAAATTGAAATAAAACATATTAAATTAATAATTGTAAGAAAAACAATAAGCATTTTGGAAGAAAGAAAGGAAGCAATAATGGAAGCTAGATTGGAAGCAAAATCGGAATCCACACCAGAAGCAAAACTGGAAGAAAAAACAGAAGCAAAATGGGAAGCAAAACTAGATGTAAAACTAGAAGCCAAATCAAAATCCAAACTAGAAGAAAAATTGAAAGCCATATCAGAAGCAAAACTGGAATCCAAAATGGAAACAAAATTGGAAGGAATATCAGAAGAAAAAATGGAAGCAACACCTAGCGCTAAACCTGGTTCTATTCCGAGCACCAAACTAGAAGAAAAATTTGAAGCCATAACATAAGAAAAAATGAACATAAAACGGGAAGCCAAACCAAACGCAAAAATGGAAGAAAAATTGGAAGGCATATCAGAATAAAAATTGGAAGCAACCCTTGGCACTAAAATTGTCTCTAATTCTAGCACTATTCTTGGTGCTAAACCTGGCACTAAATATGGCGCTAATCCTAGCGATAAACCTAGCGCTATTCCTGGTGTTATTTTTCCAGTGCTTGTTACACATTATTTTGGTCACCCTAATGATGATTACATAAACATGTGTTCAGGTTCCCAATATAATCTTTTGCCTGAGAAAATCCACCTCTTTCCACCCTTGCAAGATACATTTTTGGAAGGCCACCACGAGCAACTCCCTTTACATAGTGCGGAAATCCCTAATCTCCACATGCTGTACTATAGCCAGTCCATGGGATTTCTGTAGGCTGATATATAGTCAGGTCACGGTGGTGCTTTAAAACTAAAATAGGAAAGAAGTTCTAGCAACTTCTAGAAGTGGAATCTACTGGAAGCATGAAGTGGCGTCCATGTGGTTACGATCCTACTGACTTCTCTGATTTGATGGGATCATCATCATCTCTTTAACCACTTTATATTCTCCTATATAATGATAGGCTTCTCATGGAAAAGGTTAGAGGTACAAGGATAAAGAAGCATAGAGATTGAGGAAAGAATAGGTTGAAGACTGTGAAGAATCCTATTTAAAGTGATGCTTGAGGTCTCCATTCATCCATCAATATTTTGAGAGAAATATTCATACAAAACTCATAGAAAATGTATGTGTGTGTCAGAACGAAGGGCCACTGAAAGGGAACTTGCAACATCAAGGCGATTTGGTTGTATCTTCTATCTTTCATTAATATAATATGGTGGCATGTCTCTTTCCCATAAAATGATCGATATTTTATTACATGACTCCTTGATCACATGTTTAGGTTGTCATTGAATTTCATTGTTGTTGCTTTCACGTTGGTTGATTTGTGTTATTAAAGATATGATTTCATAGGCACATTGGAGCAAAGCAGAACCAACAAAGACATAAGGAAGTGATTCATAAGGTATGTTATCTATTCCTCCTTTGGTAATTAAATTCAATGATCGTAACCTAGGGAAAGTGTCTTGTCCCGTCTCGTTTTGTTCTAGATCTAGGTGGATCTAAGGGGATTAGTTCATGTCTGCATCTACCAATTTACCTGCTAACAGTGCTAAATCTGGTGCTAATTCCAGTGCTAAATCTAGCACACTTATAAAAATTCCATATTGCACCCAGTTTTGCGCCAAAAAAGGTGTGTGATTCATGAAGTAAAATGCACTAAATTATAGCATTATTTTAGGTGTTAATTGCTTGTTCTATTGTAGCGTTATGTTTATTGGAAGCATGATTTGGATTCTGGAAATCCATACAAATTATTATTTCTCCCGACTTTTTCCTTACGGGCACTATATTAGATACCCAAATTGAATGTCTTACTTTGAAAATTATTTGGGCATCTAACAACTTCTTGAGTTCCTTTTGTAGCATAGGTTCAAGAGTCAGATGTATCTTTCTAATCTTATATTGAAATGGCTTAATACCTTCTTTGATGGGGATCACATGTTGTATAATTAATGTATCATATGTCTTTAAGTCGTCATACGTCCAAGAAAAAAAAATCTCGATACTTCTTGAATAATTATGTGAATGTGTGCTTTTCTCAATCTGAATAGAAGGTGCCTAGGTTAACATACTTAGGCTTGTCATATGTTCCTAGATTGACCAATAAATGCATCATTTTGGAGTTGTTTTCTTTGGATTAGTTGGCCTCCTAAACTTGGATTGTAAATCAAACAAATTTTCAAGAGTTAAAATGTTATTTGGAACACAATTCATCTTTACTTTATCAATTCTTTCTCGATAATTCTGCAACTCATGTTGATTTATCTCATCGTCAATTACTGAATCTTGGAACGTATTTGAACTAGTAAGAAAGTTGATAATTTGAGAATCATTATTGAACACTCTCCAAATCGTGACATTATCAAGTACGGATGGCCTAAACATCATTTAAATAAAAAAAACATCGTCAAGAGGCATAAACCTAGATGTTGCATTGGCCAAAATATCAGCATCTACATTTTGATCACGAGGTATAGAATCAATATTAAACACATCAAATGAATAAAAAACATTCCATACCTCTTGATGATAGGATTTTATATGTGGAGACAATAAGTGAATAATATTTCTTACCTATCGAACAATGATCTCAAAATCACCAAACACTTTAAAGTATTTTAACTTGAGGTCAATGGCCTTTTTTATGCCTTGCACTATGGATTCACATTCAAAAGTGTTGTTGGTGCATTCAAACTCTAAACGACATGATATGATCATTTTTCCTTGGTTGGGGTCAATCAGTACACATCCTATTTTGGCTCCATCCTGTGTTTTAGAGCCGTCAAAGAACATGGTCCACATGTCAGGAGTTTTAGATTGTTAGTCAAACTAAATCCTAAGTTAGTAAGTACTGAATAGTTGCCATTATGTATTCGTGGGATGAAGGCCTGATTTTAGTTCCAATGTTATTTCAGAAGTCTAGTCTTCATAAAAACCATAATCAATTTTAAAAATATAATTCCCTAAAACGGAATGAGCAAATATTATTGGCTTATTTTTATCCTCCAATTCCATCAATGTGTGCTTCACTATTGTTATGAGGAAAATATCTCTATGTCTAGAGTGAACCACAACAGATGGAAATGACTGCAGAAATCAAATCTATCCCAAAAATATGCTATATAAACCAATGTGCAAGGGAGATAAGAAAGAGGCCTACCTCGTCCAGATGTTCGAGTATGTCCACCGTTGAGCACTTTGACTCAAAGCTATATATACCTGAAACAAGTTCTCAACAAACAAGCAAAGACAAGAATATGGTAGCAATATAAAAGGTTAGCACATTAGATAGAATAATCCATCAATATACATAAAAAATATGCCAATGGATAATAATTCATATATTTGAAAGACATCAATTGGACGGGAAGAGAGTATTTCTATTAATAAATGATCAGCAGAACTGAAAATATTACAAACTTTCGTGTCGACACGATTCAGAACTGAGAAACTAAGTTCCTTCTAGCTGGGCCTCCACCACTTCAATCCTCCACCAAAGGAAAGATCATAGAAGGGAGACAATGATGTTCTCCATCAATAAGGGAAGAGCTTGGGGGTTGAACACTATGTTCAGACTTAAAGGACAAAGGGATGCAGACTCAATATGTAGTAAATAATTTCTCCAGAGTAACTTTGCTCTCAAAGTTGAATTCTTTCTCATTTTCTATAGCCCGGGATTGGCCTCTTTATAACCTTAAAAATGAAATTGAAGGGCCGAGTCAGAATGTTTCCAGTATATGGAAGGCCAAGGATCAGAGATATCATGTCGTGACATGGAAAACCAACATTTAATTTTGATTTTATGGCACAAATCTCCATGTACGTGGGTTGTAGTGGAGAAACCTACATATAGGCTTGTTGTAAATGGAGCAATATGCGTAGAAGTGGAAAAAATTGTATTTTTGTCTCTGGATTCTAGTAACAGGGAAGACAAGTCTCCATAGGGAAATGGAATAAGGCCCTCTCTGCAAGATTTCATAGAGTGAGGAAAATATTTCTCTAACAGATTCCCCCTAATGTGTGAGGTTAGAGGAGTATGTGCGATGGCCGAAATACATTATAAATAACCAAGAAGTGGAGTGGTAGAGAACCAGTTGAACGAAATCAATTGCTCATTACTTTTTGCACTGACTTTAAATACATGGCTGCCAAAAATGCACTGCAGCTCCATGTGAAAATATACTGAACAAGTGTCTGTGGCCATGAATAGGAAAATACAAATGTGGTTACATGCCAATAGTTGTCATAGTCATGAACAAGGCCCAGTAGAACTAGTATCAAAACCAATCTGAAGATATTTGTATACCATGGAGTACAATCTAATCTCCCATGATCATGGAGTTCATATAGGTATTGTTCCAATGAAAAGGAAACAATATCTCAGGAAAGTTGTGGCCACATAGTGATGTCTTCAATTCTTCTACACAATCCGCCAAGGGTACAAGTCTACATTATGTGAATAAAGGAGTTGAGGTCGAACATAATGAGACATTGTTTGATTACCAGTCATTGATGTATACCATTAACAAACATGAGACAACCTACCGATAATGAAAGTAGGTATCAAGGAACCGAGTACATTCTTACAAGTGTGAATAGAGGAGTCGGTGTCGAACACCTGAATAATCCACCGATCAGAAGACATTGATGTATTCCCAACTGTCAATGGAGAGAGAGCCTGCCACTGATGACTGCAAGCCTCAAGGTACTCATAATACTCTAGGTCTCGTTTCCAGAATAAATGAGCTAAAGTTGATGGAAAGAGACTTGCTGAAAGGAGAGAATTAAGGAATCTCTCATCAGTTAGCACGAGGTACAAAGTAGGAGATTCATGATTTGGTGGAAATCGAATGAAGAACATGTTCACAAACCAACGAACCTGTGCATCTTTTTCGTGTGCCAAGTGCAAGTGGTACACAAAAAATACGCTCTAAATAGAAACCAATGATGAAAACTGCTAACAAAGGCAAGGAAACCACCAATAAGGCTAATGGAATCCAAGACACTACAAGAATCCCAATGCGTGAATAGATGTATTTCTGTCAAACACAAGGGAAACCACCCAGTCAATGACCAATGATGAAATGTAGACTGTTGGGTTCAAGTTTACCTACCAATGATGAAAGTAGGGACAGGGTGCACGATAGGACTGCAATATCATGTGATTCTGAGACAAACTAAGGGTATGGCTGACATGCAAAGTCAAGAGTTTTGAGGAGTGGCTGACACAGGTTGATAGATTTCCTTTGAACAAGAGCATGAGACATATGGAGGACTCTGGAAGCATAGACCTGATGATGAAACCATGAGATGCAAGAGGCATAAATGAAATTCTCTATAGGGACTGGAAGAGTAACCAGTCGATAGAGAAGACTCTGTAACGAGCTCAGCTTCCTAATTCCATGCTAATCCCAAAATTATGATGATGAATGGACTCAAATAATTTTGTGCTCTATTCAAAGGTGACACGATTGCTGCCAATACAAGATAATACTCCCTTCCCACCCGTGTTTTTTTGTCTTTTCATAGACAAATGAATGCTATGATACAGAGGAGGAAACGAGTGTTGCAAGTAAGAAAAACTAGTTCTAGCAGTGGAACATACCTATCCTCAATGCAGGGAAGTGCATGCAGGATATGGAAACTTGGGGGAATGTTCCCTCCTAGGTATAGGGTGTCAAACTGCGAAGGATATAAACAAAGCTCTGCTTGGTTGAGGATGAAAAACTACTAAGGCAAACGGTTTATAATGCAAAGCGAGAACCAGCTATAGGCTCAATACTGCAAGAAAGGGCGTGAGATGAAATCACAACTTAACGCCAAAAAATGTCCTTTTTTATGTCTTTTAGTCTACTTGGTGTGAAAAAGGGATAAACTTGTGCCAAATAGATGTCTTTTCAAAACCAATTTACGAGTGTGAAAAATACAAGTTCACTCGGCAATATTTTTAGTTTTTTATAACAAGTCGGAAAAGAGATTAACTAAGACTCACGACCTTTCAAATCCAATTTAACGAGTGTGAAAGGGACAAGTCACTCAAAAATATTTTCACTTTTTGAAGATGCGTTGGAAAAGGGATTAAATTAAACTCGTGACCTTTCAAGTCCAATTTAACGAGTGTGAAAGACACAAATTCACTCAAAAATATTTTATCTTTTTAGATGAGTCGAAAAAGAGCTCAAATCAGACTCGTGGATGTCGTTCTAAGAAGCATGTAATGGGGGAGGCCAAGGCTCCCATGTAGGACTTCTGTGAAAGGTCAGCAACTTACAAAGAGTTGACACAAGCTTGGGAAAACCTGAAGCTTTCCAAGTCAAGGAGGGTAAAATACTTTCAGAGGTTACCTTATCTACAATATATCGAAGAATTCCCTTTATATGGAAGTGTGTAGAAGAAGGAATTTGAGGATCTACAAGATCATTCCAGTCAAAGGAAACCACCCTAGGACTTGGAGGAAGCATACTCGAAGAGAGTGGAATGCTCCCTTGTGCATAAGGTATAGCACTAGAAATGATAAGGACATGGCATAGAAGGTATAGAACTAGAACCAGAAGAGAGGGATCAACCGAAAATTGCATCGGCGTGACCACTCCCTTAGAATTTTCACTCTCCAAGAGAAGAGTGGGGTCGACCGAAGATTTCATCGACATGACCACTTGTTCAACCATTGGTTGAATAGGACGCAAGAAAAAAATGTCAAGAGATGCATCACCCCCAAAACTAGGAGTAATGTCAGTTGAATATTGCATCGACATGACCATTGGTTGAACAGGATACAAGACAAGGTCAAGAGACGCATCACCCCTGAACATAGGAGAGGTTTTGGTTGAATATTGCATCGACACGACCTTTGGTTGAATAGGATATGAGACAACAAGGTCAAGAGACGCATCACCCCCGAACATAAGAGAGGTGTTGGTCGAAGATTACATCGACACGACCACTGGTTGAACGGGATGTGAGACAACAAGGTAAACGGATGCATCAACCCCTAAAGGAAGAGGGGTGTCAGTTGAAGATTTCATTGGCATGAATTATGTATCAACCAAAGAAGGAACAGAGTGTGGGAAAACCATAGGTGAATCAGAACCTAAAGGGCCATCAAGTGAGAACCATGCTTCTGGTATCCCGGTAGTGGTAGGACACAAACGAGTAAGGTGACTTCCTTTGCAACTCCTGCAAAGGAATCTGGCCTTATGTTTGACACATCTAGGCTTCCCAATTGTATGAATTCCCCTAACGTGACTTGCAGTGGTTGGTGACAAATCTCCAACGTGACTTGTAGAGGGTGGTGATGAATCCCCAACATGAATAGTAGAGGTTGGTGATGTATGTGCAGTGTGACTAGCAATGACGAGACTTGTGCCCCCAGCATGACTTGTAGCAGATGGTTGTTGGTCTTCAACATGACTTGCAGAGGTCGTCGACCAATCTCCAACATGAATAGCAAAGGTTGGTGATATAATGCCAATATGACCTATCGTGACTGGACTTGTGGTGGTGGTGAGTTGTGGCATTTGAGACCAAGGTCTAAGGAAAGATTAGTTTTGAGAAATTGCAAGCCAAGAAGGATCCTGGTTTACACCATGTCCTTGTTTGACAGGATAGTATCCTCCTCCATATTGATTCATAAAGGGTTGTAAGGGCATCGATACTGAAGTATATTTCTGCGAAGAGACAAAAGCATGACAAGTATTATTCGAGGATACATGTTTCCCCTAGACGAAGGAACTTTGTGAAGAGAGTTTCCCATACTATAAAAATAACTTCCCCCGAATGAAACACCATAGGATAGATGGAGTTCATCCATGGGAAAAGTGTTCGTAGGAACCGACATGGCAGAAGAAGGATAAGTGGATGGAATGTAATATGTAGAATGATTTCCTATTTGGGCACTTGCTTCTCGCAAAGTGGATTCGTAGGAAAGAAGATTCCAACCTCCTATTGTAAGAGGTGTTTGAGGGATATGACTCCCGCCAAAAGGAGAGGGATAATAAGAAGGCATCATGCCCATAGAACCAAAACTTGGATTCACATAAGGAGGTGAGACAAAGGATGGCAAGTGCGAAGACATGTTTGGCATACCATGAGAAAAATTATTAGAGACCCAAGGCATGGACTGAGCGTCATAATTTTGCATACCATTATGAAAAGTGGATGGATTCGTCCCCATGAAATGAGTGAATTTCATGGGGGAGGTAGAATTAAATGAGGGATCCCAAGGGACTCCACTATCCATGATAAAGACAACTCAGTATAGACCCATAAGGTCAACTAATAATCAAAGATCACACCAAATTCAAATGGCCAATATCCATGCAAACGGGGTAAAGTGGCTGAGTGGCCTCCCTCCTTAAAGAAGGTATGTCTCACCCAAGAGGGGCCTGAGACTCCCTGATAAAGATCAGAGGTAACAAAATCAGTTATAAGGGCCCTCGTGGGCTTAACAACCAGATGGTCAAATCCCCCTAGAGAAGTAATCCTCCATAAAGGTTGTGTTTTTTCTAACCCTTATCTGACCCAGGGTACCTGCAGAATAACCCTTGCAAGAAACCTATGAGACACCTAAGTCAAGAAACTAATAAAGCACCATATAATCGATGCACAGGCGAGAAGTTGTAAGTCAGGTCCACCGTATGGGCAAGGTAGCAAACCCCGAAACCTTGAAAGCACCGCCTCTCACGGAGGTAAGGGAACTAACAAGATCCCTAGATACAAATAGATCCCCAGAAATATCTCTGACGCTAGGAAGGTATCAGGGGGATATCCCTTCAACCGACTTCGCATGACCTCTTGATTAACTCCACTGTGAGAGGAGCCTCCTGATCTTACCAATTATACAATGGATTTCTCCACTCCCTGTCTCATACACATATGTTGATTTAATTTCCTTGGATATGTTTACTGACAAAATACTATTCCAAGGCACTAAATCCTAGGCTAGTTTGTACACCCTATAAAATTAAATCATTACTAATAAATTTTAAATTATAGAGTTGATTTTATGGTCGTGATTACTCAAAAAGGTATGGTAGTGAAACTCATGGTGTTATGAATCTGCAAGAAAAGTAAATATGAAAATAATGCTTCTAAAAAATGATATGCTTCTAAAAACGATGCATTTTCAAATTCAACTCTGCAATTCAGAAGTAAAAATCAATATTTCACTGTATGCACTAAGCTAATGGTAAAGACAAAAATGACAAGCAATGCAAAATGCCTATTTTTTTGTATCTTCAATATATCAAAACTAAAAATGCATGGACTGAAAAGTCACTTGATATATGACCCTACTGTGTATAAAAAAGATATAACTCAAGTAGGATACCAAGCAACAAAACACCCAGCCCAATGTACAAGGACAGTAAAAATGAAAATATGAAGAGAAAGACTTCGCCCATAAATTCAACCAAAAGAGGGTTTTATGTCATCCCATAAGCACCTAGCAGGCACTACAGAAACCCAAGAAGGCTCAAAAAGCATCAAATCCCACCCAGCAAACAACCTACCAGGAAAAAGGGCAAGGCAAACTGATGTACGCTACTGTTCAAGCAAACAGAGTGTATATCCATAGCTTGCAGTGAGACAACCTGCGTGTATATGTGACTATCAAGGAAAAAGACGCACATATGCTTGGAAAATAGGCTAGGCAAGGGAGAAAGGTTGAAAACTCAGACCCAAAGTGAACAAGAGCTATCAAACAATGATGCAACAAGACCCACAATAGAAACAAGAGAAATCTAAGGAGAAAAGTACTTCAAACCCTAATAAAGAAGATTCATCCCCAGTATGGTCGCCAATTCTTTTACGAGGAAAATATCTCTATGGCTAGGGTGAACCACAATAGACGTAAATGACTACAGAAATCAACTATATCCCAACAATATTCTATATAAACCAATGTGCAAGGGAGATAAGAAAGAGGCCTACCTCATCCAGATGTTTGAGGATGTCCACCATTGAGCACTTTGACCCAAATCAATATATACCTGCAACAAGTTCTAAACAAACAATCAAAGACAAGCATATGGTGGCAATATCAAAGGTTATCACATTAGATAGCATAATCCACCAATATACATAAAAAAATATGCCAATGGATAATAATTCATATATTTGCAAGACATTAATTGGACGGGAAGAGAGTATTTTGATTAATAAATGATCAGCAGAAGTGAAAATATTACAGACTTCCGTGTCGACATGGTTCGAAATCGAGAAACTAATTTCCTTCCATCTAGGCCTCCACCACTTCAATCCTCCACCAAAGGCAAGCTCATAGAAGGGAGACAATGAGGTTCCCCATCAATAAGGGAAGAGCTTGGGGGTTGAACATTGTGTTCAGACTTAAAGGACAAAGGTATGCAGACTCAATATGAAGTAAATAATTTCTCTAGAGTAACTTTCTCTCAAAGTTGAATTCTTTCTCCTTTTCCATAGCTCAAGATTGGCCTCTTTATAACCTTAAAAATGAAATTGAAGGGCTGAGTTAGAACATTTGTAGTATATGGAATGCCAAGGATCAGAGATCTCCTATCGTTACATGGAAACCCAAAATTTAATTTTGATTTTCTAGCACAAATCCCGATGTACACGGGTTGTAGTGGAGCAACCTACATATACGCTTGTTGTATAGAAAGCAAGATGCATACAAGTGGAAATTTTTTTATTTTTGTCTCTAGATTCTAGTAATATGGAAGACAAGTCTGCATAGGTAAATGGAATAAGGCCCTCTCTGCAAGATTACATAGGGTGAGGCAAGTCTTTTTCTAACAATTTTTAACCTAGATTTTATTAGCCTTAGCTTTATAGGGTAGCCATAAATGAGACCAATCAGTAGAGAAATAACCTTGCAGTTTGGGCGACCAATCTCTTCTCAAGAGAAAAACATAACTTTTTGGTATGTCTACCACAACTATGTCTATAGTCTGATGAACCCTGGGATCAGATGACAGTATAATTAACACATATTTGATTTCACCTTCCAGTTTAACATATGTTCTATCTAACTAGGTGATCCTAGTTTTTTATTTTTATTTTTGGAAAAAGAATTATTTTTTAGCAAAGAGAAGCACCTATGCTTGTTAGATCTATAGTTGATGTTATCTCTACCATGTAGATTTCTGGTGTATTGTTTCTAAAGGATAATATTTCAACATCTGTGATAGTCTATATTTGAGTATCATGGGGTTTGAAAGCATTGTGTAGAAGTTCACGTTGTTGTGGGAGAGAGAAAATATCAAACATGGAAATATTAGATTTGATCTTCTTCATGTCCTCGATTACATTATAATCTAGGGCGTGTAAATTTGAATTTTCCTTAGCTTGTCTAGGATTTCCTTGAATTTCCTTTTCATTATTTCCAACAGTGCTAGACATGCTTGGTTTATATTTATTTTCTACAAAAAAAAATCTAGTTTTATTATTACTTTTTTCTAGTCGTGCCAAAAAACGTTTTTTAGGGCCTCAAAACGGCCTCGAAAGTTCAGGACCTGAAAAACTGTAGAAACACTGCCAAGGTGGAAACCCATATTTTGAGATAGTAGAAAAGGTGGGTGGCCATTGATTTCCTCCTAGATCAATCCTCCCCCCTTAGGAAGCAGTGGTCTCCATTGCGTCAAGTCCCTGGGAAAGCTTTTTTTGAATCTAAACCTTGGCGAGTTTCTTTTCGTGCTAATGAAGCTTCCCTGCTTAGCTTGTTGAAGGATGTTATGAATTTGTTTTTGGAGGGATTGTATATGTTTAATCAATATGACTGCATGATCTTCCTGGGTGTGGGAGGACTCTGTTGGTGAAGATGCAGCATGGAGAATATGAATGGATTTATCATAACTTTGTTTGACTAGGCAATATGGAGGCACCCCCATATGTGCGCTAGGAATATCTTGGTGCTCTTATACAATCATTTTGATCTACTTCTGTTGGATAGAATTTTCTTGGGTCAAGGATATAGTGGTTGCAGTGTCCTTATCTTATGAATAGGTTGTGAAGAGGCTAAACTTTTTGATATGATAAATTAGTTTGTGACAATGTTTTGTTGGTATAGTAGTCTGGACTACATCTGGTATCATGTAGGGTTGACCCCCCATAGTAACAATGACACTACACGGTCGAGACTCATAAATAACATGGTGTCTCGACATATATGGTTGGCCTAACAGAACATCATGGACTTCTAGTGGGGAAACATCACATAGTACCTCATCCTTGAAGGGCTTGATGTCGTATGAAAGGAGACATTGTTGGTTGACACGAAGATCTCATCCTTGGCGGAGCCATCCGATGTTGTATGGTTGCGGGTGTGGTGTTGTCATCAAATCCAACTACTTGATGACCTATGATAAGATGATTTTCTTCTGGATTCTGCAATCAACAATAAATGCAAGGGGTTCCCCTTCACCCACATCTATGAATGAAAAATGTTCTCCCCCTCCTTAGGATCCTATAGTTCTTCTGG
Organism: Picea sitchensis; assembly: GCA_010110895.2. NCBI lineage: Eukaryota > Viridiplantae > Streptophyta > Pinopsida > Pinales > Pinaceae > Picea > Picea sitchensis. Next base: position 85,156 of record SNQJ01S0053673.1, read on the forward strand.
CTGGATTGTTGTGGTCACGACAATAGAAATGGGTTCTGCATCAATTATCTGTCTCCTTTTATTATTGCATGAACCAAAGTCTGAGTCGGGGCTCGGATTTGTTTCTTTGATCTCAGCTACCAATGAATTTTTCAAGCAACATTCATCAGTGTTGTTTTAAGGGATTTTTTTGAAGTCGCACCACTTCCAAATGTGCTTCTTCTTCTTCCCTGTTGCCCTTCTTTTCCCATGGCTTGGATCGGTTGTCTTGAGGTTGATTGTTCTATGAGTTAGGGATTCCTTAACCATACTTTGGTTGTTGTGTATTTACAGACCCAAATTCCCGCTTGTTCTGCTGCTTAAATATCTACTTGATTTTTAAATCATATCTATAAGTGGCTCCCAATGATGATATGTCCAGAAAATCTATTTCAATTTGGATGTACCTGTGTAGAGCCTCATGGTATTTCAGAACCAAATTTCCCTTAGGGTCTTTGATACCCATCTTGGTACGCAAGGTATGGAAGGTATTTGTGAAATATGGCACTATTTGGTCTCGCTTTTGAAGCATCGTGGTCCATCTCATGTACTAATCATCATATTTTCCCACAGGGTAATATTGATCCTTGACTACATCCATAAAAAATCCCAAGTGGGATCAGCCCCAAATATTCCATACTCCTTTGTGGAATTTGGCTCCCACTAAGTTTCCCACCAATGTTTGACATGGGGAAGATATTTAAGGAGAGCAAAGGTGGTGTTTTCTCTGTTAGAAAATTTATGAATAGATAAATAACTTTCTAACAAATTTGACCATTTTCCCAAATCATCTGCATCGATCTAACCTTCAAATACAAGAATATAAAAATTAAATTGTACCTTGAATGGGATAGCGTCTCCAAAGATACTGCTTGATGAATACGCGTCTGTTATTTTTGACAATCGTTGAAGGATTTGGGAAAAATTCTCCAACATATCGTTCCTCTGTTGCACGAGGGCGTCCACGTGGAATAGCTTAATGGGATATTCTACTCTCTTTTTCCTCTTCTCTTTTGCCATGGGAGGCCTCTTGGGATGGTGAGAGCAGTTGTCCTCAAGAGAAACTAGATCAAGACCCAACTCTCTATACATTGACCTCGTTGGGGACATGCACTAAGAAACGACAATGAGTAGCCTACCCCGATACCATTGATCCAGATTATTTTGAGAAAAAAATGAAGGCAGAGATATAACAATGAAATATATAGAGATATTTCAATAAACACATAGATACAGTAATGCACAATTTTTACTAATGAGAGAATGTATAGAAACTGTAAATTTACAGAGTGAATGACTCGCTAGAATGGTGGCAGATTATATCTGAGAAGAGATGTGATGACTACGCTCATTCGCAAGAATATTATGATGATTACAATGAGAATCCAAAGGCCTTTTTAACATAAATAAAATCCAAAACCCTAACCCCGGAAGATGAAATTCCAAAAGGTTTGTAGGCCCTGATGGGGGTAGTTGGTACATCAACTTCCCAAGGGCGTACCTTTTTCATACAATCTTCATTTTGGGAATTCTATACCTCGTCAAAAAGGTCTATCCGAGGAGTATATATTCCATTCATCCCAAACTATGTCGTTGATTATCATTTGGGCGCTATTGTGCCCAAAATACATCGTTTAAGGCCTCAAAACGGCCCCATAAGTTCAGGACACGAAAAACTATAGAAAAATTACCAAGGTGGAAACCCATTTTTTGAGCCAGTGGAATAGGTTGATGGCCACCGATTTCCACCTGGATCATCCAACTATCTACAATACTTTTTTGGATTAAACACCAACCACATATACTGATAATTCACAATTGTTATACCTCTATGATCAATGGAACTAGCTCGGTATGCAATGTTTGGATAATAAATGAACTCAACTCGATAAAACTTTAGCTAAAATTACCATATGTGTGAACTCTAACTTCAAGCTAATTTATAGTACATGCAATGCACCTCTTGATATGTAAATATATTTTATGAAGTAAAAGAAGTGTCAGGGATGAATATGCACTAGTAAATGGCATATGATTCACAATGAATTCACAATGGAATGGTATGTCTCCTTCAATGCATGTCCTTCTAATATTCCTATGCACACAATCATACTCCAATATAGGTTATATACCATTCGTTAATTGAACATAACTAAAAGAGGAAATCCATGCTTATAACCGAAATTATACAATTTTGTAGTCACATTGGATTTTAATTCAGGAGACAAAATAAAATAAAAATGGTTTAACCATTCAACTCTTAGGTTCGTAGCACAATTTTCCACTCCTCCACATAAGACAAAAAAATGAATTCTGAATGCTCATCTGTAGGTAAATGAAGGGATACCCCATGGAGGAATCAACCTACTATAGAAATAGGTATATGTTTTGTATGGCCCACATACGACCCCCAAAACATTCAAAGATGACCCATACGACACCCAAACATTCAAATACAACCTCTACATCTTGTGGAGTGGTGTCTATTGGTTGTTAGGAAATGGATTGTCCCTCAAAAGTCTATAGGAAACAATTTAAGCTTCAAAAAACAATAATATGTCATTTTTATCCGTGGAAAGAAAAATGATGGTTTTTACTTATCCAACTGTCAATTAAACACAAAATCCAAAATTGGAAACTCTTTATGATAGTGTGATGGCTATATTATTTGAGCCATTGATATTCAATCTCAAAGATAAACCAATGGTACACATTCCAGATATATTGGGATTCTTTAATGTCCAAGAGGAATGAAAACATGAAGCAAAACTCATAACATTTCCATTAAATGCATATTCACATCATCGAATTTATGATGCATCTATTAAAATATAGATTATTAATAGGAAAATGAATTATTGAGTGAAGATAAAATAAATACAATGGGGAAGTATTCATTTTAACCATGAATTCAACTACATGCAATATATTAAGCAGACCCAAGGACAACAATAACTCATACACAATATTTTATCCTTTCCATTATTCATTCTCACCATTTACACTCAAATAAAATCATTAAACAAAATAAGAGTAGCATTTTACACATAGTAATCACTCTACAACCACAAATAAATTGGTACACAAAGACACCTTATTTACCCTCGAAACCCAAATGGGAAAAATAGTTTCGAATGATTCCTTAGAATTATTTTGGAAATCTTTGGTTACAATGCATCTCATGTATGTTTATGCATCCTCCTTTGTTTGACCAGTAATCAACCAAAATCATTTTGAGAGTGAAATTACAAGACACAGAGAGAACTAGAGTAATGGGAAGGCCAACAAGCCTCACCTTTCATTTCTCATTCATCAATATTTTCTCTCCTATTTTCGTTTTGTATTTTATTTAATCCATGTTTTTCCTCTCTTTTGTCTCACTTAATTTTATATTTTCATTTTCTTTAATATTTTATATAACCTCATTAATTTTTGAATTGAAATTAGGTACTAAGTCTTACAACCATCCGCTTGTTTGGATCAATTTTGGATAACATCTCCCCATTGAGAGACTTTTTTATCTACAAAATCTTAGAGGAAACCAATATAGATCAATGTTCTTTATATCTTCTTATGTGGAACATGGCTCTGAATTTGACTCTAGCTTTGGCTCGTGGCTCTAACTTTGACTATGGCTATGGATCTAGTTATTATCCCACTTGTTCCCATAGTGCGGAAGTCCACTCACTAACTCTTGTCTTTGAGCAAGATTTAGATACAAACTCTTCAATCAAAACTCCTTCCCATGTTCAACATGTAAATCGCTTTCATTCACAAACTTGGACATGGTCCATATTGGCAATCATGAAAGTCGAGTCAAATTCTAGTCTTCTTCATTAATGAAATCCCATCAATCTATCCCGTCACGCAAAAACTCCATAAAAGGAAGTGTGTATTACTCTCTTTCACTTGGATTAATTTCTTCCAACATGAAACACTTATATGTTGTTTCACATGATTGCATAGCACTCAATATTTGCGGCAATGTCAACCGAATGCCATCCTTTGTATGCTCACAACCTCCATGGATTTCGACATTCAATTCTATTTATTGAATGTCATGGAGTTCAAAGGAACACCCAAGGTTATTGACCTCCATGCAAAAACCTCTAATATATATCCAATAAGGGAATCTTCTTTTGGAATTTCATAGGTAACAAGTGGAATGGGGCTTCCTTAGTTGTTGGCATCAACCTACTATCCTCTTTAATGGTGGTATAAATTTCATGTGTTGCTATAACTGTTTGGAGAGATACTACTCCTTGATTTTGAGATGCAATGATTTATCTATCTCCTTTAGGTTTCATCTTACACACTGTTCTCTTGGTTGTGGAATTCCTATGGCGATTCTCCAATTGAAGTCATCAATAATTTTCTTCCCAACGTCCATTCAACTTGTAGTGGTGGAAAAATTTATTGGAACTATTGTTTGGAATTCTTAACATATTATTCTTCTCTCTATGTCTATGATTTTATTTTTGGGGGGGGGGCTTGCTTCTCCTGGCAAGATTACCTCTAATGGCCTTTCTTCCCATAATGAACATACCTCTAAGTACCAACAAATGGTAACTCAATTTCCCTTCTTATTACAAAAATGACAAGAAAGGGATGCCTCATATGATGTGGGCCTCTTGATCTTCCTCTCCTTCTTTCTCTGGCCAATTGGCTTGGCCCTTCTTCCAAGTAATAGTGTAGGCTAAGCCTTTTCAATTTTCTCAACATCACCCTTTCACAATTTTATAGAAGAAGGATGGATTGGTAGTGTGATTCCATATTCATTTGCTATTTCCCTATCTTTTGATGAGCGGGCCAATTATTCTATGTCTTTTACCTTCAAAAAATTTGTGGTCTTTTATTTTGTGCCTTTTTTATTTTTCCATCGAAACACAAGCCTTCATTCTTGGACCTCAATTAAACTATAATGGATCTTGGGATGCCTTGTCTTCTCTTTCCTATCCCTTGTCCATCCTATACCATCTACCTTAACATATTGGAACCAATGCTTCTAGTATGAGTTTCAATTTCACCAAAAGGTTATTGAGAAATTTCTAAATAAGGTGATCTTACTATATTTGTCTCAGCTATGGTGTTGGCTTCAGTAATGGAAATGGAATGTGGATGTGCTTCTATGTGCTCTTGGGAAGTTGCTTCTAGTTTTTCAAATTCTTCTTTCTTCTCTAACAACTCTTGTTGTAGTTGATTCATCATCTGAGTGAGACTATCCTATTTCCATATATCGAATTGAATGACCTTATTTCCCAGTTGTACAAGCTAATATCTACTCTTGTCTCATTCTTCCATAATAATGGCGAGGGAGTCTTGGCATTCATCAAATTGGTTCTTTAGCGATGGTAGAAATCTTATCAATTTCACAAGGTTTTTCTTCATCTTTGAAATCCTCTGGTCATGTGTTTATATATTTTCCTTCAAGTTCTTGTTCTCTTATCAAAGTTAAACATCGATGGCCTACAAGACTTCCAAACTTTCTCTATTTTCTTTACCCATATTGTGTCTACTTTCTCTTCAAAGTGCTAGAAGTTGTGTCATGGTCAAGCATTCAATCTCTTTGATACCATATGATCCATTATTTAGGGACTTATATCCCACTCACTTAACCAACATGGATACTTTGCATAGTTAAATGTGTGTTCTATGTTCTTATACTTAGATGGAGATATCAGTCTTCAGAATGGCCATAAGGCCTCTATTATTAGTTCAGTTTTGATTGAAACTACTCTTCAATATTAGAGGTATGGAATACTCTCTAGTATAACCTACACACATCAACCATCTAATTTAACACAATATTATTCAATCCAATAAAAAATCTAAAAATGAAAATACTATGTCACTAAGAACTCTACCTTTGATGAAACGCCTTTGCTCATCAATATGCAACTAATATAGATTCTATCAAAGTAATAAAGGTTGATATGCTATCATGGTTCTATGTGTCTATTCAATTCTGATTGAACTCAATTTATTAATGAATGAAGACCTCTGAAATGTCCAATGATTTGTACAAGACTACCCAACAAGTGGTGCCAACTATCAACGAGACTTGTTGGAGTTAAACACCAATCACTAATAATGATTATACTCAAAGTTTATATCTCTATGCTCAATGGAACAACCTTGGCATGCAATGTTTGAATAACCAATGAACTCAACTCAATAAACCTTCTTCTATACCATATGCATGAACTCTCACTTCAAGTCAAGTTAAGTTTTAGTACAGGTAATTCTCCTCTCAATATATAAATATATTTTATCAATTAAAAAATGTGTTAGTGATGAAGATGCACTAGTATATGGCATATGGTTAACAATGCATTCAAAATGGACTGGTATTCCTCCTTCAACGCTCATCCTTCCAAGTTTCCTATGCATACAATCATACACCAATCTAGGTTATATACCATTCATTAATTGAACGTATTTAAAATATGAAATCCATGATGATAACCCAAACTATACAATTTTGTAGTCACATTGGAGTCGAATGCACGAGACAAAATCAAAAAACTTGTTTGACCATTTAACTCTTGGGTTGATGGCATGATTTTCCACTCCTTCACATAAGACAAAACAAAAAAATCTAAATGATTGCATGTAGTGAAGGAAGGGTGACCCCATGGAGAAATCAACCTACTATGTTGTTGGGTGTATATCCCATACAACCCATGTATAGTCCCCAAATTATCATAAATGACCCATACAACCTATAAAGTGGTGTTTACTAATTGTTGTCTAGTATATGGTCCCTCAACAACCTAAAGGAGACAATTGAATCTTTGAAAAACAATAATATGGAATTTTGCAACCATGGAAAGAAATAATGACATTTGTTTCTTTTCCAACAATGAATTAAACACAAATAAAATATTTGGAAACTCTCTATAATAGTGCAATAGCTATATTCTTTGAGACATTGATCTTGAATCTCATAGATAAACCAATGGTATACATCCCATAGCTATTGGGACTCTTTAATAACCAAGAGCAATGAAAAAATGAAGCAAAACTTAGAGCATTCCCATTAAATGAATCTTCACACCATTAAATTAGTAGGAAACCATTGGAATACAGAGTATTAATAAGAAAACAAATTTCTAGGAGAAGCTAACATAAATACAATGTGGAAGTCTTCATTTTAACCACGAATTTAAATATAGATAGCATATTAAGCATAACCAATAACAACAATAACTTATACAAAATATTTTCTCCTTGCCATTCTTAATTCTCACCATTAACACACTCAAAGTAATACATTAAACAAAAAATAGTAACAATTCACAAATAGGTATTGCTCCACAACAACAGAGAAATCCATACACAAAGACACCATATTTACCTAGGAAAACCAACTTCGAATGGTTTCTCAGTCTTATTTCATTAATCTCTAGTTACAATGTAGCTTATGGCTCTCAATGCATCCTCCTCTCTTTGGCCAACAATTAGTCAAAATCCTTTTGAGAGAAAATTTACAAGAAGAAATAAGGAGAGCTAGGTTAATGGGAAGGCCAAGAGGCTTGACCTTTCATTTCTCATTCCTTAGTATTTTCTCTCCTATTTTTCAGCTTCTATTTTATTTAATTCTAGTTTTTCTTCTTTTTTATCGCAATTATGTTTACATTTGCATTGTCTTTAATCTTTTATATAACCTCATTAATTGTCGAATTTAACTTACTTACTAAGTATTACAACCTTTCACTTATTCAGATCCATTTTGAATTACCTTCAAGGATCATCACAATCCAACATAATGCCTTACATAAGTTGCAATGTGACATAACCCTTGATGAATGTGGACATGCAAGATAACCATTGAGAAATGCAGTGACTAGGAATAATCCAACCAAGTCAAACATTACAATGAGACATAACCATTGATGAATGTATCTATCAAACATAACCCCTAACAAATGTCTCAATGTGACATAACCCTTGATAAACATCGCAATGTGACATTACCATTGAGGAACATAGCAATTTGACATAAGGTAACCAAAACTAATGCCACAATGTGACATACTGATTATGGAACATTGTAGTCCAACATAATAATTGGGAAACACCACAATGAAAAATAGCCCTTAATTAATGTCACAATGTGACATAACCATTAAGGAATACAACAATTCAACATAAGTTAACTAACGTGTTGTTGACGGGCGTAAGTGACACACCGTCAATTGGGAGATCAAATCCGAACCCGGGTTGTCTAAATAACCCAAGCCGTTTGGAATGAAATGACCTAACGGGTTTGATGGCTCTGTTGACCAACTAAAGTCCAAAAAATAATAAAAGAAATGAAAGTAATATATGAAGCTAAGATACTAAAGATATAAGTTTAATAATTTATGAACGTCAAAATAGAAATATGGATATATGCATATGGTTATAAACAATGTATATACAACTTGCAAGATTTATAGGATATCTTGCAAAATAGATGTTTTTGAAAGTGTTTCTAAAGTAGATAAAGAAAGAACACACATTTTTATGTTTTCTGTTTAATATTTAAAATCTTAAAAAAAAACTAAGAATATTGATCGAATATGATTGAAATGAGAACAAATAAATAGTCAAAGCTAATTCAAATTGTTCATATTTCAATGACAAATAATCTGACTAAAGAACAAGTAAACTAACCTCAAATTAATCGACTAAAGTGAATTTATCCTCTATCTTGATTCAAATTCACGGTTTATACGGTTATGAGGAAACCTATGTGAGAACGATGCTAATACTCGGAACAAACTCAAGGTGCTTTAGAGACAAAGGAATATAATAGCATTGAAATGAGAACAAATAAATAGTCAAAGCTAATTCAAATTGTTCATATTTCAATGACAAATAATCTGACTAAAGAACAAGTAAACTAACCTCAAATTAATCGACTAAAGTGAATTTATCCTCCTATGCAATTCAAATTCCTGGTTGCCCTGGTTATGAGGGAAACCTATAGCAGAACGATGCTAATACTCCCAGAACAAACTCAAAGGTGCTTTAGAACAAGAATATAATAGCATACTGATAAGCATACAGATCTGGTGATCTTATAATGATGAACACTTATAATGAAAGAAACTCAATACAAAGAATTCATATAATACATCATCCAATATCTAGCATAAATCAAGAATATTTAAATGAAATATTTGATCACAGATATAATATAGAACGGAAAATTACAGACAGAATTAAAGTGCTGAATAATATGAAATACCATATGCTATTCATACTAAAGTTGTGTAAACCTAATAACATTTCATAAGATAAAGTAAAAACATAATGGGTAAGCGCCATGCTGGTCTAAAGCCAAGTAGTGAACAGCTTCTCCATAGCAGTCTTGAAAGTCATATGTCCATAATGTGTCCAAACAAAATATGTCTTCACTAATAAGAGTGACCAATATTTAAACTAGTTGAGGATTCACATGCTCTTATCATACAATATAGAGTTGAATCAACAAAAATTAGATAATATTACAAAAATAGTGAAACTAGAAACCACTCATGCATGAGTTGGTTTGTCAAAAATAAACCAAAGTTTTATAAACATAAAAGGCAGAAACTACTAAATAATTGAGCATATGACCCAAGGTGTTTTCTCCATGCAATCAACATCATAACCATCAATTTCCTATAGATAGAAAAATAGATTTGATATTCAGAAAACAATGCCAACTATTATTCAAAAATAGATTGGCTACAGAATCATAGATTTTGTAGCTAATCTTATTATTAGCAAATGAAATCAAAATTAAATCTACCTATTTTGATCTTTCATAACAGAATGTCATAAAATCAAACAAAATCATTTTTAACATTAGAAATTAGAAAATGAAGGATCTAACAATTCCAAATTTATGATGGCTTTGAAACTGGTTGTATTTTTAATGATTATATTCCCGGACCTCCTGAATCTTTTATTTTCCCTCTCTCTGTGTGCCTTCAAGTCATGGTTCTCTCATTACAATAGAGAATTCCGAGCAGCCATGTGTTTTACTTGAGCCTATAAGAGAGAAATATATCTATAATAACGCTCTATCCATTCTAAGCAATTGTCACAGTGCACTGGAGCAATGGCAGACCGACATGGAATACAATCGACAACGAGTACTTCATTTTTCCCTATGGCTTGTTCGAGGTCATGACTGATACCTGCAAAACCTTTTTTTCCTTTGAGACATGGGGGTAATCTAGTCACAAAGTCATACTGTTCAACCTGGGTAGTATTTTCTTCCACAAGACATAGGTTGTTCGTATTTTCCTAAGCCAAGAAATCATTTATATCTTGATCTAAACACTGATCATCGATATCGATCATATGGATCGAGCTCAGATGATCGCTTTTTTTATTTATTAAGTTCCTATAAATCAATCAACCAACCTTCTTATTCCTAAAATTTAAAACTGACCTCTGATGTTTCTTACGCTTACGGAATTTCTTCACAATAGGTTTATCATTTTTGTTCATATTAGATTCATTCATAGGCAGAGGGGGATATTTCCCTTTTAATTTTCCAATTACATATTCCAAATATTTCCTGGGTGAAAACATACATGGTAATTTCTTATCCACAGGGGTTTCATCAACAATAGAAGCTAGTTCATTAAATTCGGAGCCATCAAGTGAATTGAAGACCTAGCTTTCGGTCACTAGTCTGTCCAAAACGGGGTTTACAATTAAATGAGGGCTAACTATATCGTCGACCTGGGTGAAGCCATTTCGTTTTAGGAAACTCTCCCAATTGCCACCGATTTGCGACAGATGGGAAACCAATAGGATCTCAATGAGCCTCTGATGAAACAGACTTGACAGAGAATTCATACTTTGTTGCTTATAGCGTTTAGACATTTTGTAAAGGCTCATTAACACGTAGAATGGCATGTTCAATTCAAACCCTATGAATAACATAATAAACTGAATGTGGTATAGAAAAACCATCCCATACCGGCCTTCACATGTGATAAACTATTTTAAAATTAAAATAAGGCTATGCCATCTAGGTTTCAGAAAAAAAATGGGAATACCTTTTGCACAGCAAGTGGATTTGCGGGAAACCATGAACAAACTCCATGGAACATCCTCCATTTTTTCATTCTTAAAACACTTTTCTCCTTTCAATGGAAGTCATGCCGCCCTACTTATGAAATCCTCTGTTATTTCCAATTGTACATCCCCTAACTTGGCCCTAAAACCATCAAAAGTATGTGCAAAGGATTGTGCAACCGAGAGGTTGTAGCCTTTGAATTTCCTGAGGAAGACATCCTAGTCGTGGGCCTTCAAGGTTTCTATGGCGTCATCATGGGAAATAAGAGCTTGGAAACTATTCAGCTCGATATGAACCACAAGTTCCATTACCACTATGAAAAGGATATAATGGATATCACATGAGGTAGGTTTCGGCTTATATAAGACGAGGAGAAGAGAGAGGTCTGTGCGAAATGTAATGGCATGAAAACTACAAAGTTTGGGGACTGTCATAGCTCAGAAAGAAGAGATGGGGAAAACTACAAGCCATTACCCACGATGAATACCAAACCCTCCAACAATACAAAACCCCATTTCGCATAATGAATGATCTCATTAATACTAAGGATAGCAAAGAGGATAAAAAACGTAGGTACAACATGTCTGTACCAAGCGATATGAGTGTTGATATGGATTTTTATTTCATGAGAACTATATCAAATGTTAAACCAACTTTTTAGTGCATTCAAAAATTTCACAAATTAATCCAATCGATCAACTATAGAACCAATGAAGTCACGATACCCATAATACACAAAGATTTTGATAATGGATCAATCAATAAGTTCATAAGACTTCAGAGTTAGCCATATATGGGTGACTTCAAAGCGACATTTCTAAGGTAGAAGATATGAAACCCAAACCAATTTTTTATTTAAATTCATGCTTACAGTCATGAATTTAAAACAAAACAAATGAAAATGCAAATGAAAAACTCAATAAGATAAGTTTAACCCAATCATCGCCTCAAAAATCAGAAACATAAACATTTAAAAATGGAAGGCGATGGTAGCTATAGAAAGATATAAAATTTTTGTGGGGACTTTTATTATGATAAGAACAAAAAATAATTGGTGACTGTCAATAATGGCGACATACTGGGCGAAAAAGTTATCTCTGCATAACCAAAAAATTCATGTCAGGGGGGTCAGACGAAATGAATTTTTAGAAGCAGTTAACAACAGGTCAAGCATTCCGATCATAACTCAGAAATAACGCAGTTTAGCATCATATGTATTTCTGTCTAAAAAAAAAATTAATCCGACATCTAACTTAGATTACAAGTGTAGTAATGTTTATGCAATCAACTTCGATACTATTGATAGGGACACTGTTTCCAGCATGTATCCATAGCCTCGGAAGGGATGTCATTTGACCCACTCTAGTACCTCTATCATGTCCAAGAGTTGTCCATTCATGATATGGGGCATCTTTTCACTTTGATCAAATTGAATAACATGCCCGAGGATCTTATTAAACTTAGCATCGCTTCGCTGCCAACAAGCCTATTTAGTACCCAGACGAAGTTGCCTTGGTATCATGCATGCATTTACCCACTTCCATCAAAATTGTTCAACATCTCGGAGGGTTTACATACACTTCCCACACATTACAGTGCTTTCAACCCTCTAGAATTTGTTTATAATTTGCAGAACTTAATAATATTCAAGAGGGAGGGGTGATACTGAAAGTCTCATTGTTTGGAATAAAAATTTTGATCATTTAAAAATCATTCTCCTTTTTTGATGACCTTCATCACACTTTGGACACTTAGATTTCTGTTAGGAAACCATCTCAAGACGGGGAGGTACAATTGAGTTTTTTTTTTTTTAAACAGGGACATCGTTAGAAGTTTATTAATGATAATCGCATCTACTTGTAATTTCAAGGAGAAACCAGAAACACTGATTGGAACAAAAACTTACTTCTGTTGATCAGAGTTTTAGCACTTACTACTCAAGTTCTTGGGAAGTTATCAATTATTTCTAATGAATGAGAATTCTGATTCCCTTGCAAAAATGTAATGGTGACTCAGACATAATTATTTTTAGAGAACAAATCATATTTAAGTAAAATGAAAAGAACCAAAATAAAAATAAAAAATAAACATCAAAATATTTAAAGAAGAGTGGAACAGAAATCATCAGGTGAAACAACTCTTGAGGTCCTGGCCATTCACTTGTAAAGTGTCTGGTTGTCCCTCCAAATTATGCAGACGGAAAGAGCTGGGACCCAATTTTTTAGAAATTACAAATGGTCCCAGCCACAAGTTTTGGAACTTGGTATGTTCCCCCTTACCCTCATGGGATTTGTCCCACTTGAGAACTAGATATCTGACATCGAAATTACTGTCTGAAGATGAATTTGAATCAAACCATCTTTTTACAATTTGTTGGTGCTGATCCAGTTTCTAATTTTCTTGTGTTCACACCTCCTCAATTTTTAATAAGGCATTTATTTGATTTTCTAGAGGAGTGTACTCCTCTTCTTGAACCTTTTGTGACAATTGCAGAGAAGGAAGTAAGACATGCAGGGGGATAATGGATTCTCTTACATAGACGAGGAAGAAAGGGGAATTACCATCAAAGGATTTTGGGATTACCCGATCAACCCAGAGTGCATTATACAGTGCATTGTGCCAGTTCTTGTGATTTTCTAAAACTGTTCTTTTAATAATCTTGATTAAATTTTTATTTGTTGATTCTACTAATCCATTTCTGAGAGGGTAGTAGCTTGAGGAATACTTCAGTTTAATCCCTTTTTCCAGAGAAAAAACATTCATATCAAGGGATGAAAAGTAAGAGGCGTTATCAAAAACCAGACATTCAGGGATGCCGAATCGAGTGATGATATGATAGTTTTGAAAAGATACTACCTGACTTGTGTTTACCACTTTTAAAGGTACAGCGTCAGACCATCTTGTAAAATAGTCTGTTTTTCTAAGGATATACTTTTTTTTTTGTAAAGAAGAGGGATTAATTTGTCCTATGATGTCTAGGCCCCATTGCTGAAAAGGTGTATCTACAGTAACAGGCTGTAAAGGGAATGTTTCCTTTTTCACCCATCTTGCAACCTTTTGGCAGATTATGCATTTACGGGATAGTATATGGGAATATTTAAACAAGGTAGGCCAATAGTACGCAGCTCTTAGCACTTTGTGAGCAGTGGTATATCCACCGAAGTGACCATCGGCTTAACCTGCATGAAGTTCAAATAGCACTTTTTCGGACTCTTCCTTTTCTAAACAACACAAAAAAACACCATCAAAATTCTTTCGAAATAATACATCATTTATCATATTAATGTTAAATAAAATTGTGGGGAGAAGATCAATGCGTTAAATAAAATTAATCAATATTGTGGGGAGAAGATCCATGCGTTAAATAAAATTAATGTTATCATACAAAGAATTGGCAGTAGCTTGTGCACAGTTGATCTGTTTTTCGTTATGCTGATTCACAGTTAAGGTGTTTATTTGACTTTCTTGTTCTTCAACTGAATTAGCCACTAGTTTACACATGCCTTGACCTCTAACAATTTCTTCAGGGGTTATTTCAAGATCATATTCCTGTAGTGATGTCATCCAATTTTCCCTTTTCTCACCCAGTTATTTTTGTACTAACATGTTTCTTACAGCTGGGTAAGGAACAATAACCTTGGTTCTAGATTTCAACAAGTATGATTGGAAGTGTTTCACTACTTTGAAAATAACATATGCATTTTTATCTACTTTTGGGTAATTAAGCTTTTATTCTTTAAAAGATGAGCTCATGAAGGCAATGGGTATCTTATTTCTTTCAACGTATTTTTGTGTAATCACAGCAGCATAAGATCAGTCAGATGCAAAAGTGTAAAGAGTGAAATCCTGAGAAAAATCGGGACTCATCAAGGAAGGGGCCTCTATTATTGATTTCTAATTGAATCGAAGGCCTGAAATTATTGTGGTCCCCAACGATACAAAACATATTTTTAAATTAAATTTTGTAACGGTCTAACCATTTCTGAGAAGCTCGGGAAAAACCTTCTGACGAAATTAATCTTGCCCAAAAAGGACTGCATGGATTTTTTGGAAGGAGGGGGGAGTTTAGCAATAGCTTGGGTTATTTTGGGGTCAATAATCATTCCATCCTTAAACACTATAAACCCAAGCAGTTTTTCCTGCTCTACTACAAAAATCGATTTCTTAGGGTTGAGAGATATGTCGAACTTGCGGAATCGTTCTAGGACAGCCCTAGGGTGAGACAAGTGATCTTTCTTGTTTTTAGAGAAGATGGTGACATCATCAAGATAGACCAGGACCGACTGGTTAATGAGGCCACAAAAAGAAATATCCATTTCTCTCTCTAAAGTGGCGTTGGTGTTTATCATTTTGAAAGGCATTTTCCTATAGGCATAAGTGCCCCATGGGGTACGAAAAGTGGTTTTAAGATGGTCTGAAGGAGACATAGGGACCTGGTTGTATCCTAAAAAACCATCTAGCAGAGATAGTCTTTCGGAGCCAGACACCTATTGTAGAATTTGTTCCATTGGAGGAACATGGTAGTTTTCTTTATCAAATGCTTTGTTTAAGTTCCGAAAATTGACACAAAGTCGAATTTCACCACTTTTCTTCCTTACAGGGAGTAAATTAGACACCCATTGTGCTTACCTAACTGGGAAAATTATCTTTGCAGTTAGTAATTTGTTTAGTTCCTTTTTAACAGTGGGTTCCAATTTAGGATCCATCTTCCTCATTTTTTGTTGAAAAGGCTAAGTCTGGGGTTTCATAGGGATTACATGTTGTATGATGTTGGGGTCAAATGTTTTCAAGTCATCATACGTCCAAGCAAAAATGTCTTTAAATTCTTTAAATAACTTTATAAAAGAGGATCTTTCTTGCTCGAAACATCCCTTTCCCAGATCAATATTTTGAGTATTATCCCTTGTTCCTAAATTAATCGTTTCATAGATCAAAGAGGAACTGTTAGTTTTACAATTGACTGCCCCACTAAATTTATCATGCAAGTCATAAAATTTCTCTAGTCTCACAAAAGATATGGGGATAGATTTTACCAGCTCGGATGTCAATTCAGGAGACTGAGGATCAGATATTACCATGAAGTTTCAAAGGTTCTCATCATGAGTGCCTTCATCAATGACTACACTTTGGAAGGTGTCTTCCATATGTAGAAAGTTGATGATCTGTTGGTCATCATCAAATACTCTTGAATTTGTGATGTTATCCGAGATCAACGGCCTGAACAACAATTCGATTGAAAATGCACTAGGGGAAATACCTTCAACGGGAAATAGTTTAGAAGCAACATTGGCCAATAAATCAGCTTCTGAATTACTCAATCTAGGAATGGAATTTATATTAAATGATGAAAATTTATGCATCAAAGTCCATACCTCGGTTTGGTAGCTTTTCAGATCTGGTTATAAACAATGTATGGAGTTTCTTACCTTCTTAACCACGATTTATGAATCATCGAATAATATCAAATTTTGCATGTCCATATCCAATGCTTTCCTAAGTCCTTGTAGAAGTGCTTCATACTCAGTCATGTTATTAGTACATTCAAACTCTAATCGAAAAGCTGTAAAAGTCTTATTACATGTAGGATCGATGAGTACACAACCAGCACCTGCTCCTTCTTTGGATTTGGATCTGTCAAAGTATAAGGTCTAGTACATGGCATACTTGGCAAAGATGGTGTATGATTATAGGTTGTAACTTCAGATTGCTACCCAGGATCAGTGATAGAATAAATTTCGGTCATGAAATTACCAAAGACGGTATT
The DNA here is from genome assembly GCA_010110895.2 of Picea sitchensis. NCBI lineage: Eukaryota > Viridiplantae > Streptophyta > Pinopsida > Pinales > Pinaceae > Picea > Picea sitchensis. Next base: position 102,003 of record SNQJ01S0053673.1, read on the forward strand.
CATTCCCTGTGTTTCAAATGAATTTGCAGATGTAACAAAAGGCTCATTTGTATCATTCAATCCATTACAGTATGCTTAAGATAGTGTTCTCTATTTATCATGATTTTGTTGGGCTGTCCATTTTCAGGCAACCACAAGTGAGACCAATCTGTGGCAAAGTAACCGTGTAGTTGTTCTGGCCAATCTCTTCTTAAAAACAGACCATCAAATTTAGGGATATCAACAACGATAATATCAATTATCTGATGAACTTTAGGATTGGATGATAGTCTAGTCAGCACATTATTAAACTCACCAATTACTTTAACGTTCGTTTGATCTAGCTGAATAATTTTGAGATTAGAAGGTTTGACTTCTGCATCAATTTTCTGGCACACAGATAGAGGCATCATGTTTGACGATGCACTGGAATTGACCATACAATTATGTACATTCCTATTAAAAATTTCAAAGGTTAACAAAAAGGGTAGGACATTTTTTCAAGTGTTAACAGCAAAATTATGTTGATTTTTTGTTGTTGTCCCTAAAATAGTTTTATCTACATTTGCTACAGTTTTTTCTACAAACTCCCTTTTGACTGGAGGTTCAGATGTCTTTTTAGTTGGGACATTCTTAGCTACGTTTGAATCAATTTATGTTGATTTTTTGTTGCAAGGATCATTCTTTTTACTGTTTTCAGCGATGCTTTGAAGCATTTTCTGCAAAATAAGGGGAAATTTCAGCAGTTCAAAAACAGAAATAGTAGCCCTCAATTTTTTCAAACCTTCAATTAAATTGTATTCTAAAATTGGGGATGCTAAGCTTTGTTTAATTTCAGTTTTCTTTGACTGTTTTGCAAACACATTTTTACTTACTTCAGGAGGGGGTTTGGTTTGCGTTTTCCTTCTTGTGTTGTAGGGGTGGACAGTTTTGAAATTTGCTTGGAAGATAATGTCCGACAAGTGACCGAAAACAAGAGGATATGAGTCCTCCTCTTATGGTACCTCTTCCTCAACCACATCGTCAAAATTTTCAGGAGGAACAGAAGAAGAATTATCATGTGCTTCTAAGATGGTTTGCAAAGCATATTGTAAACTTTCGAAATTGAGACCTGCTATGGTCGGGTTTGTCTGGTTAGGAGGAAAAGGCTTTCTAAAAAGAGGTTTGAAACTTCCTTTTCTTGTGGATGCCTCCTCGGATGATATTTTCAATTCAATGACCTGATTGGACAGTTTTTGGAAAGCTTTCTGAAAGCTCTCTAAGTCTAAAGTTTCTTGTTGATTTTTAGTTTGAGGAGGCCTAGTGAGAATTTATATTTTCTTCTTAGAGGACGAGGTTGTTTCAACTTCACTATTAAGATTATCTTTTAAGCTCAATATATCTTTCTCAATTTGACTTTCCTCCTCAAATGATTCTAACAACGTGTCCTTTTTATACCTTTTAACCCATATGGCTATATTATTGTGCAAGGCTTTAGCATAATATGCAACAATTAAACTTTCTGCGTGCATCGAATCTGCAGGGATTTTTTTTTTTAAAGTAAGAAATATTTGGTTAAAACGTTCATTTTTAAGCTTGAAAGTTCCATAACCAAGACTTCCGAAGATTTATCATCTCCAAAGTTTTCAATAAAACAAGTTTCAAACTTGTCCCAAGAGACGATGGTCTGGGGTTGTTGAGAAAAATACAATGTGGAGGCATTTCCCTCAAAAGTATAAGGAAATAATATGCATACTACATCCTCATGTTCAAGACTCTGGAGTCTAATGGCCAACATAAATTTGTTGATGTGATCCTCAATGGATTGTTTTGAATATGGATCAAATTTAGGCATCCATTTCTCCAGATGTTTCGGTAATGGTTGTTGGGGTTTGGGTATATCCATGGCATCGTAATCGAGCTAAGGTTTGGCAAGATTATTTTGTTTTTCCATGGGAGTTGGTGGTGTCGAAGGTTGAGACGGTTCTGATGAAGAACTTATTTTGTTTGAAGACTCTCCTCCTAAAGAGGATGGATATGAACCAAGTGGGGAAGGTGGAATACCATATCCTCTGGCTCCAAGGATAGGTGTTTCAGTAGGATTGGTAGGATTACCACCTAAAGGGTTTTTAGGCAGACCAGTGCCTTGAAGTTGTTCTTGGATATCCGTGAAATCAAGGGGTTGATTAAGCGACCTTCCAGGTTGTCTGATACGGGCTAAGTCACTATGAGTTCTTATGAGTGACTGAAGAACAATTTCTTGGGCGTCGACCCCTTGAGGAACTAGTGTCACTAGTTCAACGAGAATATCAGGGTTATCGTTTGAGGTAGTTTTTGTTTCAAGTGTAATGTTATTGTCTGAGGGACTATGCATTACGACAGGAGTGCAAGTGTGTGGGGGAGGAATCTTGTGACCTCCACGTTCCATCAATTAAATTCAGGCCCTCCTTCTAGCACCATTTTTTGACGAGCGTAAGTGACACACTGTCAACTGGGAATTCAAATGCGGACCGTCGTTGTCTAAATAACCCAAGCCGTTTTGAATGAAATGACCTAACGGGTTTAATGGCTCTGTTGGCCAACTAAAGTCCTAAAAATAATAAAAGAAATGAAAGTAATCTATGAAGCTAAGATACTAAAGATATAAGTTTAATAATTTATGAACGTCAAAATAGAAATATGGATATGTTCATATGGTTATGAACAATGTATATATGACTTGCAAGATTTACATCATATCTTGTGAAATAGATGTTTTTGAAAGTGTTTCTAAAGTAGATAAAGAAAACACATACATTTTTTTTTCTGTTTAATATTTAAAATCTAAAAAAAAACACTAAAGAATATTGATCGAATATGATTGAAATGAGAACAGATAAACAGTCAAAGCTAATTCAAGACATTCATATTTCAATGACAAATAATCTAACTAAAGAACAAGTAAACTAACCTCAAATTAATCGACTAAAGTGAATTTATCCTCATGTGAAATTCAAATTCCTAGTTGTCCTGCTTATGAGGGAAACCTGTAGCAGAACAATGCTAATACTCCCAAAACAAAATCAAAAGTTCTTTGGAGCAAGAATATAACAACAACCTAATAAACATATAGATCTGGTGATCTTATAATGATGAACACTTATAATGAAAGAAACTCAATACAAAGAATTCATATAATACATCATCCAATATCCAACATAAATCAACAATATTTAAATGAAATAATTGATCACGGATATAATATAGAACAACAAATTACAGATAGAATTAAAGTGTTGAATAATATGAAATACCATACGCTAATCAGACTAAAGTTGTGTAAATGTAATAACATTTCATAAGATAAAGGTAAAACATAATGGGTAAGCGCCACGCTGGTCTAGAGCCAAGTAGTGAACAACTTCTCCATATCAGTCTTGAAAGTCATATGTCCATAATGTGTCCAAACCAAATATGTCTTCACTACTAAGAGTGACCAGTATTTAAAATAGTTGAGGATTCACATGCTCTTATCATACAAGATAGAGTTTAATCCACAAAAATTAGATAATATTACAAAAATAGTGAAACTAGAAACCACTCATGCATGAGTTGGTTTGTCAAAAATAAACCAAAGTTTTATAAACATAAAAGGATGAAATTACTGAATAATTGAGCATATGACCCAAGATGTTTTCTCCATGCAATTAGCATCATAACCATCAATTTCCTATAGATAGAAAAATAGATTTGATATTCATAAAACAATGCCAACTATTATTCAAAAATAGATTGGCTACAGAATCATAGATTTTGTAGCTAGTCTTATTATTATCAAATGAAATCAAAATTAAATCTACCTATTTTGATCTTTCATAACAGAATGTCATTAAATCAAACAAAAACAT